>JAJAGP010002683.1:70132-102714 GCA_025084515.1 Ancistrus triradiatus | reverse complement strand
AAGATGATCGTGCAACGTAGGTGAATTAAATTTTAAGTCTGGTAGGTTTTTAATAAACGCAGCTTTAGTAAAAGATGTAAGTAGCAGTAGCAGCTAAGTAGCAGTAGCAGCTGGAGTAGCAGGGCTTGGTGTGATAATGAGGCAGAAGAATTTTATTTATTAAAGATAGCTCAAATACTAAAATATAGTGATCTGAAATCAAATCACTTTGTGGGAAAACATCAAGGTTATCTATATTAATACCAAATGTTAATATTAGATCTAAAGTATGATTACAGCAGTGGGTTGGTCCCATCATATTCTGAGTGATACTGATGGATTCTAAGATGGACTCAAAAGCAATTTTAAGTGGATCCAGCTTATTGTCAAAGTGAATATTAAAATCACCTACAATTAAAGCCTTATCTGTTGACAGTACTAAGCAGGAAAGAAAGTTAGCAAATTCCTGACGAAATTCTAAATAAAGACCTGGAGGGTGGTAGATAGTGATAGTATATATTAACTCAAGGGTTTTTTCATTAACACAAACCTGTATTGTAATTGTTATTAAGTTACATGAGGGATCAAATTTGGCTCTTGGGGCCTCTCATTTCTCTTGATCATCTTTGAGATGTTTCTGCACCTTGGTTGGAGTCCACCTGTTGTAAATTCATTTGATTGGACATGATTCGGAAAGATATAAACCGGTCTATATAAGGTTTTTTACTGAAAAGAGGCTTCTGTCTGGCCACTGCCATAAAGCCCAGATTGGTGGAGTGCTGAAGTGATGGTTGACCTTCTGGAAGTTTCTCCCATCTGTACACAGGAACTTTGGCACTCAGCTCATTTGGGTTCTTGGACACCTCTCTTACCACGGCCCTCCCCTGATTATTTTTGGTTGGGTGGCCAGCTCTAGAAAGAGTCCTGGTTGTTCCAAACCAGGAAAGGGTCTGAAAACTTTCCGAATGCATTGTATATTGTTGCTAGACTTCCTCTTAGTTATTTCCCATCAATTGTTCCAAGGTGTCTCAGTAAGATCAATAAAAGCAAATAAAGAGAACAAACTTTTACAATATTACATTTTTGTAACATATTTCAACAACCTGTCAACTAACCCCATTCTCTCCTATATGTAATACTGACATTCTCACATATTCATACAATTCTTACATAATTATACTAAATCCAGATCATGATTAATCTTTGTGACCATGAAAAAGCTTTAAATTAACACTTTAACGTCAAAAATATAGTTATTCATCATATGCACTTACAGAATAAAAGGATCACTTGGAATAAATATGCTTATTAATCAAATTACAAATGATTGAGTAATTATACACATGAACATGTGAAATAAACCAAGTTACTGGAGTTTACAGCAAGACTCTGTATAAAAAATCTTACGCACACACATACCCACACTTTGCAAAACCGGTGAATACTTTCAAGGCCAAAGAACGTTTTGTACTTTCTCAGTTAGGCTGAGACGCATCTGCAAAATCATGTCTCAAAGAGACTTAGTCTGAACGAGTGACATCACCACAATTAGAAATGCAAATAAAAAAGATGTAAATAATTATATGGGTGCAAAAATGTGTGGCCCCCGCAGCCACAAAGGCACATGTGTCCAACAAATCCTCAACATTACAATCTATGTTTAACTTCAAATAACCTACTGTGTATAATCTGGGTTACCTGTGCGATTGACGTCATGATACACCTGTTTGGAGGCGGAGTCTAAAGACGGCGGAAGCTTAGGACGAACCAAGTAGACAACCGAGGCATCAACACGGGGAACTCACTTCTAAGAGCCTCTGCGCCTTGTCAGTTCATACGACTAAAACTGTTTGCACTTTATTGTATGTGTTATTAGGATTTATTGTTTGAATTGTATTCATATCTTGTAAGTGGTCTCGAATGCGCGAGTCTCCTCCACTGATGGTGAGGACAATGGGGAGACTGATAGTTCAGCTGCTGCTTCTCAGTTTGCTACTCTCAGGTAAGGACGACTTATTCAACACACTTTTAGGCTACTCTGCTAGTTCTAAATGCTACGTTTGTTTTATTCTGTATGTATTTTCTTTTGCGAATGAAAGTTGTATTTGTGTCATAATAGTCCATGTCACGTATCTGTCAAACGAAACTGAGCTACCGACAAACCGAGCAGACAAGTGCGACTATGGAAACCAGTATCGGTCACGTGACTTAAACATATTTACTGATGACACAAAGATGCATCTGTTTATTTATGTGTATTTGTCGAATGGAATTAATTTTCAAAACGATTACATTCAAACTATTATTCAGAAACACAGGCTACATCCAGCACTTTTCAGTATTAGCCTACTATCAGCGTGTTGGTCCAGAAATTGTGAAAGACGCCTTCAGACTTCAAGCTACAAATTACGCCAGGCCAGTATTAAACTAAATGAATGACAATAAATTAATTTAATTTACACCGGGTGTATATGTAAAACCATCGTGTGAATTCAATGGCAACAATGTTTCATTCATTTAGTTGGGTGAATCTGTGAACATTAATTTATCTACAAAAAAAAAATCTGTTAGGAGAGATTACGTTTATATGACATTGTAGGGACCAACTGTCTCCACACTTCTAGAAAGATCCGATTTTTCTTTTACCTTGTAGGGACAGATTGCTGGTCCCCATTAGGAAACCTCCTTTTTTTTACAGAAACTCTTTAGAGAGTCAGAGCTTACAGTAATTAGCTACAGTAATAGGTATGTAAATGGTAAGTCCCTACAAAAATAGTAAGACAGACGTGTGTGTGTGTGTCTGTGTGGGGGTTTTAGCAGCATGAAAGTATTTCCTGCTCTTTCCTATTCCTGTTCTACAGGTTTTGGTGTGGTGTTCTTCACGGACATATTTCTTTCACTTGTTTCTTGTCTTGCTCTGTCTTGAAGTTGAATAGTCAGAAAAGCTGTCTGGTCTGCAATTAATTTTGCCATTACAAAGAAAATCAATGCAGATGGGCAAATTAATTATACATAAAGTATAAATATATCTTTATAGATTGTAAATAGTTTTTGTAGTATCTCTAACTTCTCGCTCATTTTCTGTCTTTGTTTTATATTTACATATACACAAACAAAGAAAAGTCACTGAATAATTGCGGTGTGCACTAAAAAACTATTCAGATATAAAATGAAGATTTTAGAACAACGAAGAACAACAAAGCGTCACTGTCACTACTGCTCTAGTGTTCAGTACTGCTTCCATGTATATGCATATAAAGATGTTAGTCTATTAGTAACAAGATTTCATTCTCAGTATTCTGTATGTGTCTCCTTCCCTTTCTCCTGCAGAAGTGTATTCGGTTCAAGTCACTGTCTCGCAGACACAGGTTAGCACGTTTCTTTTTGCCTCGGTCACACTGCGCTGTGACTATTCCACTTCGGCTAATCTTCAGAACGTGCTGGTCACCTGGCGCTACAAGTCCTTCTGCAAAGACCCCGTGTTGGAGTACTACTCAACAGGTGAGAAGTCTGGACTGACAGGGCTTCATATGTGTGCTTTACAGCCAAGTGTCAAGTTCAGAGACTGTAAGGCTCATCTCAAAGCTAAAGGAAATGTACTGGTGTGGCAGGAAGGATTAATTTTCCTGTTTACATCAGTATATCTGTCCCATTCAGTCCTTCCCCAAAGAACTGCTTAATATTAGGAGGGTGTGTGTGATACTAAACTGGGGGTTGGGTTTCTTGATAGCAATGAATCGTAGATGTTAACAAGTAACTTTACAACGTACTTGTGTAATGAATGTGCTTCTTTAGCGAGTGTTTCCTGAAAGTGCACTATAAGGAATTTATGAGTGAGTTTAAAGTACTATGTTGCTGACCCCAACAACAGCCTAGAAAAAGAACATTACAAACCGGTAATCAAACAATCAGCTGCTGATGTTTGCATAAGAGTGCAGTTTGAAAGGTTCGGAATAAAACCAAGATGATAAAATTATCACTAAACCTCAATCGACAATCTATAAATGACGCAATTAACTGGAGAACTTTATATAGTTATATAGTGTCATAACTGGGCATGTTTAGAAATATATATTTAAATATATGTTAGGTTCAGAACTTACCCTGGAGAACGCAGGGTGCTAACATTAGCATGCCCTGGACAGACAGGGGTTGTGCAGTGCCATTGTTGATCCCCCAACCAGGATCGCTTCCCTTAGATGCAGCCAATGGAGCTTGCAAATGAAGGCACTGCTGGAACTCAAACCTGAGGCATTGTGGTGGTGGACTGGCTTATTAAATTACTACACCACCTGATTGCCCTGCTTAATACTTGTTGGTACTATTTTCTTTTTATGTTAATTTCATGTTAATTTCAGTGTTTATTTCAGCTTTGGTTTTCTATGAGTTTACTATGACAACCAGTGTGACTATTTATGATACATGCCTTGTACTGAGTGAAAAACAGAAAACGTGAACACACAAATGGTTTTTAAAATAGGCTTTAAATTAAAATAAATATTTAAAAAAGCTTAGAAATAAGATGTTGAGGTTCTCTTTAGGAGTGTCCAGGATGGACAGGATTAGGAATGAGATCATCAGAGGGACAGCACAGCTTGGAAAATTGGGAGACAAAATTCGAGAGGGAAGACTGAGATGGTTTGGATATGCGCAGAGGAGGGATAGTGGATATATTGGTAGGAGGATGTAGGCGATGGAGCTGCCAGGCAAGAGACGGAGAGGAAGACCAAAGAGGAGTTATTTGGTTGTGGTAAATGAAGATATGCAGGGAGTTGGGGTGAGAGTAGAGGACGTGGAGGACAGGGTGAGGTGGAAACGTTTAACTCGCTGTGGTGAAGGGAGAAGCCGAAAGAAGAAGAAGAAGATTTTAAAAAGCTTAGAAAATAATTTGGTCATTAAATAGCACTGTTCCTCACAGCTTCAGAGAAGTAAGTTTGGGTTCCAGCCTTGCATGTTCTCCTCATGTCTGTGTGGGCTTTCATTGGGCACTCCATTTACCTCCCACATTTCAGTATAGGACAATTGAACTGACCTACTTAAGGTCAGTTGTTTCTGAGTCAGTGAGTAAGCACACGTGTCCTGTAATGGACAAGCCCCCTGCCTAGGGTTGGAGCATGCTTTGCACCCAGTGCTGGTGGTTAGGCCCTGGCCTCCCAACGACCACAAATTATATTACAGTTGGGATAAAGTGAGAGAGCCAGTGATTATGTAACAACATGTATGTATGTATGTATGTATGTATGTATATCTGTGTAGGGGGTTCGGGAGTGTTACGTACATGAGTAAGTGTGTGGCGGGCTAGCGTATAAGACCATTGCACCTCCCAAACACCTGACATTTATTTCAAATTCAAAATTACATTACACTCCAGCTTCGAATAAGACTCCATAAGCATGTGATTTTAAAGTCACATCGTTTTTGCTCTACTTCTATAGTCTTAAAGAGAAAATACACAGACAAATGTCCCATAATGGTGGACTGTAAAGCTTTATAGTCTTAAACTGAACTAAGATCATTTAATAATTCAACTGGAATGACAGAATGTATTTCTAACGTTTTCACTGTTCTAGTTTGGATTGTCTCATTTATATTATATAATGTATATAATTATATAATGACCATATATAATTGTTTCTCAGTTTCTTTATTAGAATACAACCAGAAAATACAGGAAATATTTATGCAGTGTTAAAAAACTGAGAAATAAAATCAGAAAAAACAGGTTCTATATTTTTAGTGTGATCTCCCCTTGCACTTGAGCCATAGCAGCACCTGGCAGCTTCATGCCAAGTCAACATTTTTACAGTCTATAAAAGCTTGATCAGGAATGGTCTTTTTGGAAGAGTAGCAGCCAAAAAACCCCTATTTCAAAACAGGAACAGCGTGAAAAGGTTAAGATATGTTAAAGCTCACGGATATTGGAATGAAGATCAGTGGAAAAGAGTAGCATAGAGTAACTAATAGTTTGAATTTTTTGGGTCCAGTCATTGACAATACAGCGGTGCTTGAAAGTTTGAGAACCCTTTGGAATTTCTATATTTCTGCATCAATATGACCATAAAACATCATCAGATTTTCACACAAGTCCTAAAAGTAGGTAAAGAGAACCAGGTTAAACAAATGAGACAAAAATATTATACTTGGTAATTTATTTATTGAGGAAAATGATCCAATATTGCATATTAGTGAGTGGCAAAAGTATGTGAACCTTTGCTTTCAGTATCTGGTGTCATTCCTTTAGAATTGTCTGATTTAATTCAGAATTCATTGTTCCGTCAATGATGGCAAGCCGTCCTGGCCCAGATGCAGCAAAACAGGCCCAAACCATGATACTACCACCACCATGTTTCACAAATGGGATAAGGTTCTTATGCTGGAATGCAGTGTTTTCCTTTCTCCAAACATAACGCTTTTCCTTTAAACCAAAAAGTTCTATTTTGGTTTCATCCATCCACAAAACATTCTTCCAATAGCCTTCTGGCTTGTCCACGTGATCTTTAGAAAACTGCAGATGAGCAGCAATGTTCTTTTTGGGAAAACAGTGGCTTTCCCTTGTAGCCATGCCATGCACACAATTGTATGTTCAGTGTTCTTCTGATGGTGGACTCATGGAAAATTAACATTAGCCAATTCTTAGAGGAGGCCTTCAATGCCTTGAAGTTACCCTAGGGTCCTTGGTGACCTACCCAGCTATTAGGACGCTTTGCTTTTGGAGTGATCTTGTAGGTCTCGACCCCTCCTGGGGAGGGTACAATGGTCTTGAATTTCCTTCCAATTTGTACCAATCTGTTGACTGTGGATTGGGTGAAGTCAAACTCTTGAGAGAGGGGTTTGTAACACTTTTCAAACATGATGAGCATCCGCAACTTCTCTTTCTGAGCTTACTCAGCAAACCTCTTTGTTTCATACATGATACACTTCCACAAAACACGTGGTGTGAAGAGCAGGGACTTTGATAGATCCTGTTCTTTAAATTATAAAACAGGGTGCCCTCACAACCTGATGTCATCACTTGATTGAAAAAAACCTGACTCTAATTTCACCTTCAAATTAACTGCTAAGCCTAGAGGTTCAAATACTTTGCCACTCACTAACATGTAATATTGGATCAGTTTCATCATATGATACAAATAAATGGGACCACAGTATAATATTTTGTCTCATTTGTTTTTAACTGGGTTCTCTTTATCTACTTTTAGGATTGGTGAAAATCTGATGATGATTTCGGTTCATATTTCAAAGAGGCAGCACTGTAGGTTATATATGCGTCATTAACCATTGCTGAAAAACCAAATCTTCTAATTTTGGCCTAAAAATTTTGCACAGTACTGTAAAAGTAGGTTCAGGGTTATCCATCCACATGACTGTGACATTCTTACAACCACATTGGTAACCCATATCCCAAACAAAACCATCCCTCTTGTATTATATCATTTACATCTTAATATTTATGTAAAAGTGTTAAAACAAGTGTCTTAAAAATGTACAACTTTTGCATAGCCATTTCTTTACCAATAAATTGCCTCACATTGTGTTTTAATACAATTATCTGTGGTAATTGCTGAAGCTGCTTTACACTAACATTCTTGTGAAATCTGTGTTGCTGTGCAGCCTACCAGGCAGCTCTCCAGCTTGGTCAGGACCCTGCCAACGACTGCCCAGATGGTCAGCGTACCATCCGCACCGTAGCTCAGAAACATGGTACCAACGAGGCCACACTGGGCCCAGACTACCGAGAACGCAAAATCACCATCCAGAACAGTGAGTCTGCACATTGTTAGCTTGGCCATTAAGGTGTTCTGTCAGTCAGTCAGTCAGTCAGTCAGTCAGAGGGTTGTTGTTTTAAAATACATACAACTGTTTAGCCAGTTAGAGGATTTGGGATGGCACAGGGGCGCTCGAGAGACAGCATGGAGTTTGGTTGTTCAAGTTGGCTCAGAAAAACTCATTGAAAGGTGCAGTTCGAACTTTATTTAAAAATGCATGAAGTGGTGTCAGCAGTCCAGCACATTTTGTGAGACGAGGTGACAGAACTTTATGGTACAGGTTAATGCTCTGTGTAGAGGGGAAAGATAGATGTAGAACATGAACACAGCCATGTTGCGAAACATGGCATTATTAAAATAAAAAAGACAATCACCTGTACTGTCATGAATGTAATCTGGGTGAGACAAATGGATCTGGAGATTTGAATGCCCCAGAATATCAAATAATCTGCTTGAGCATATCAAGGAGTCACAGACAAACACCTTCATCTACTTTATTACAAGGACAGGACAAGACTGACAATGTTTTATTAGGCACACCTGTATCTGCAGAGGAAGCAAAGGTATACACGAAGGTGCATGATGGCTTCAAAACTCACTTTGATGGCTAAAGAAGTGTGAATGTGCAAATTTTCATTTGAAAAAAAATGACACTTGATTCGTTCAAGACAGCTTTATATGCCCTCGCTGAACACTGCAACTGCGGAGCTTTGCAAAAATGGCTATATTCCCACTAGACCAGTGGCAAAGTTTGGGAGATTTGCTTATGCTAGGAGAAAAAACTTACCTGCTAGTCATGGACTATTATTCCTGATTCATGGAGATTGCACTGCTATTTTCACCCAGGTCCACAGATGTCATTATGTATCTGAAATCAATGTTTAAAAGGCATATTCCAGATACCCTGATGAAAGACAATAATCAAGTGTTCTGGGGCAGCATTCACATCTTTTGGTGCATCATACAGAGTCAGTCATGTCCAAAGTTTCCACAAAGCAATGGTGAAGAAGAGGGTGCTCTGAAAACAGTGAAATCTCTATTAAAGAAAGCAGATGATACATGTCTTGCATACAGTGCTACTCCGTTACAAAACAGCCACAGTGCTACTGTGCCGACACTTTCAACACTGCTAGATCCTTCCTGATGGAGAAACAGGGTCTTTGAGGGAGAAGGAGATTAGGAGCTTGGATTGAAAAATGTATCATCACAATAAACCAATCAAGTTAGGGACCTCATACAGCTGTTTAAAGATGTGTCGATGGCAGATGCCAAAGCCTGTTAAACAGTTTCTGGCAGTAAAGATGGGCGGATCAATACCTTCCAATGCTTGCATTTATTTTTAAGAGTCAATTCTGGTTCCAAAATATTGATATCATTTGTTTATTTATTTTGTAGGATATATGTGTACCCTAGCTGTCTATGAAAATTGAAATAAAAACAAAATGCTGCCATGCTCCCACACAGACATGCTTGTTGCAAAAGTAGAGCAGGCAGAAAGTGACCATTCATTAAACAAAAAGGAAACGAACTCTGAAGAGTGACTTCCTTGCCATTGATGATGTCTGCACAGAAACATACTCGTGTGTAACATACTCGTCAGTATTTTGCTTGTGAAAACAGCAAGGATGCTGTACTGATGTGTGTGTGTGTCAAGACTGTTAGGTACTGTAGCAACAACACAAACCTTGTTAAACACCTAAAGTTCAATCACATCATCGAATACAATGATATTATGAAGCAGCAGGAAGACATGGAGAATAGAGGTGCTGCTGTTTTGAGGTCCATCACTGAATCTATCAGCATGGGTTTTATGTGGTATCGGATCAGAAAGGAAATGTGTGGTTTCGTACATCAAGTTGGCAGCCATTCTAAACCACAAATTTTTATGGTAAATACCCCAAACAGAACCATTGAGAGTGGTACTGATTCAACAGAGGAATTATGAGCCAAAGAGCTACAACAAAGCACATCTCAGACTTGCATACCCCAGAACAAGGACTGTCCAAAGAACACAACACTGTGCTAGAAGAATCTGAATAATAATAATAATAATAATAATAATAATAATAATAACAATTGTTATTATTTAGTCAGCCACTGATTGTGCAAGTTCTTCTACTTAGAAAGATGAGAGAGGTCTGAGTACATTCCAATATGATATGTTTCATAAAGAACACTTTTTGAGAAGTATACAGCTACTAACAGCGAAAAAAAGTACTGATGGAATTATTTTTCTTGTTCCTGTTACATTACCAATTTGGTGTTACCTGGTTCAAAGTCAAAAATAGAAGATTGTTTATGTACAGTGGGGCAAAAAAATTATTTAGTCCAGCCACTGATTGTGGCAAGTTCTTCTACTTAGAAAGATGAGAGAGAGGTCTGTAATTTTCATCATAGCTACACTTCAACTATGGGAGAACAAAAATGAAGGGAAAAAAAACCAGGAAATCACATTGTAGAATTTTTAAAGAATTTAATAGTAAACCATGTTTGGGAAAAAAATAAGTATTTGGTCAATAAATTTGGTTCAACTCAATACTTTGTAACATAACCCTTTGTTGGCAATGACAGAGGTCAACGTTTCCTGTAAGTCTTCACCAGGTTGGCACACACTGTAGCTGGTATTTTGGCCCATTCCCCATTGCAGATCTCCTCTAGAGCAATGATGTTTTGGGGGCTGTCGCTGGGCAACACGGACTTCAACTCTCTCCACACATTTTTTCTATGGGGGTTGAGGTCTGGAAACGGCTAAGCCACTCTAAAACCTCGAAATTCTTTTTACGGAGCCACTCCTTCGTTGCCCGAGCGGGTGTGTGTTTTGGGATCATTGTCATGCTGGAGACCCAGCCACGTTCCATCTTTCAGTGATGGTTTTGGTTCTCTTAAAGTCTCACGATACATGGCCCCGTTCATTCTTCCCTTAACACGGATCAGTCGTCCTGTCCACTCTGCAGAAAAAACAGCCAACCAAAGCATGATGTTTCCACCCCCATGCTTCACAGTAGGTAGATGCTTGGGATTGTGACTCAGCATTCTTCTTCCTCCAGTTGAGTTTTACAAAAGCGTTTGAAAAAAAGTTCTATTTTGGTTTCATCTGACCACATGATACTCTCCCAATCCTCTTCTGGATCATCCATATGCTCTCTGGCAAACTTCAGATGGGCCTAGACATGTACTGGCTTAAGCAGGCGGGCACGCCTGGCACTGTAGGATCTGAGTCTTTTTTGGCGTAGTGTGTTACTGATGGTAGCCTTTGTTACTTTGGTCCCAGCTCTTCGCAGGTCATTCATCAGGTCCCTTTGTGTAGTTCTGGGATTTTTGCTCACTGTTCTCATGATCATTTTGATCCCACAGATGAGATCTTGTGTGGAGCCCCAGATCGAGGGAGAATATCAATGGTCTTGTATGTCTTACAATTGCTCCCACAGTTGATTTATTGACACCAACCTACTTGCCTATTGTAGATTCACTCTTCCCAGCCTGGTGCAGGTCTACAATTTTCTTCCTGGTGTCCTTCGACAGCTTTTTGGTCTTGAGTTTGGAGTCTGACTATTTGAGGCTGTGGACAGGTGTCTTTTATACAGATAACGAGGTCAAACTGATTCCATTAATACAGGTAACGAGGGGAGGACAGAATAGATTCTTAAAGAAGAAGTTACAGGTCTGTGAGATAGAAATCTTGCTTTTTTTTAGTATTGAGTTGGACCAAATTTATTGACCAAATACTTATTTTCCACCATGATTTACAATTAAATATTTAAAAAATTCTACAATGTGATTTCCTGGATTTTTTTTTCTCATTTTGTCTCCCATAGTTGAAGTGTACCTATGATGAAAATTACAGACCTCTCTCATCTTTCTAAGTAGAAGGACTTGCACAATCAGTGGCTGACTAAATACTTTTTTGCCCCATTGTATATTTCATTGACTAAATAAAAGGAACACCTCAGTGGTTATGCCATCGGAGCAAAGACTACCAACATCTGGAATATAATTTCAAAATGGTATGAAGGTCATTACACAGAATTATTAAAAGCCTCATCAGGTATCAAAGTCTTTGAACGAAATAACAATAACATGGTCTCAAATTTACTGATAGATTTGATAAACTTCATCATACATAGCAACTTTAACTGTATGCAGTACCAGGCAAAAGTATTGTTACTGGGGTGGTATGTTCCTGAAAAAGTGAAAGTGACATTTTACGATTAATGTGAGTAAATAAGTCATAAAACTCATTGTTTCAGTTTTTTAAGTGAGAGGTCTCTGTCCTATAGACTCACAATAATGAAGCGCTGTCATGACTGCTGATTGTCAAACGTTCCATACATTGGTGCTGGTAGTAGGGAAACCTGTGAAACGCAGTGGAAACCATGGGCTGCAGTTGAGAATTCTTACCTAAAATGAAGTGTAGTAAATTAAAGTAGATTTCATTCATCTTTATTTTTTTATACGTCTTTCTCATTTTAATCTTTTGTATTGGGTTATATCACTTTTAACAAAACCTGTGTGAGCATTCCTACTGTGTTTTGCTAAGTAAACGGAGTATGCATGCTTCTCTCTCTTCCTATCAGAGGCTGATTTGGTCATCACAGAGGTGATGTGGTGGGACAATGGCATGTATGTGTGCTCAATTGATGCTGCTGGAGATACAACTGGATACTCAAACAAAGAGATCAAGCTCATCGTCTACCGTAAGCAGTTCCCACCTTTTGTGGTAGTGTGTTAGAATAAACAGTTTATGTAATGTAATAAATGAGTCTAATGTTGTCATTTTTGTCATTTTCTCAGAGAGTGTTTTTATAATTAATATTAAGCGTCTATATCTATAATCTCTTCATGTTGTGTCTGTGTTGTTTCAGACTGGCTGACAGTGTTTCTTCATCATCATTGGTGTCCTTCTTCTTATCATCCTGTTTTGTATCTGCTGCTGCCAGTGTTGCCCTCAGCGCTGCTGCTGTTATGTCCGCTGCCCATGTTGCCCACAAACATGCTGCTGCCCTGAGAAAGGTAAGACCAGCACAAGTGCCTGTGGAACAAGCCTGCATTTCACTGTGTTTATATTTGCTTTGGCAGTCAAAAAGATTTGCTCAAAATTGCCTTTTCTGTCACAATGTCTCACTTTTTTACCATACCCTGTATTGAGTACTAGACTTGTGATCATAATCATTTGATGGTGCCAGATTCTAAACTTTTAAGTGGCGCTGTTAAGGGTCGCCATATTTAAACAATGACGAACCACGAAACCAAAAATATAAAGTTTGTTTTAGGACCCAATCGCAGTTAGCTCCCGAAGGAATCATAAAACCAAAATAAGTAAATGTAATTAAAAGTCTAACCTAAGTCAAACGTGGCTGGGGATTGAACCCTGGCTGTGGCGTTGGTTAATACACAGGCTTAACAGCTATTGCCACGGAAAATCACACCAGACGAGGAAGCTTTTAAGGACAAACGCAAGAGTCGTACCGGGACGGACTTAAACCCAGGGCGATAGATTAGTAACGGGAATAATATAAAAATGGGGGAAAGGGAAACAAATCCCTAATGTGCTAGAAAGCGCTGCGGTATATTAAAAAAAAAAAGGAGAATGAACGCTCTGAATCAATGAACGCTCTGAATCAATGGAGTAATGAACGAGCGCCCTCTCAGATTGTGCGTGCACCGAACATGCAGCTCACTCGAGGGAGAGAGAGAGCTATATGACGTAAGTGTCTAGACCCTGGCGATCACCTCCAGACCTCTTGATCCGTACTATTGGTGACGGTCTTACTAACTGCCAGCTATAAACCACTTTTCCCATGACAAAAACCGTGAGCAGCAAAAAGGCGATGGTGCCGTGTGAGGGCTAGTGCAGCACGTCAAACCGATAGCGCTGCTGACACGAAAGCGATGGTGCGACATCTGTGTGAGCCCAAAGGTGTGCTGAAATAGGCCCACCGACAGAAGTCTCTACTTGCATGATATTATCTTACAAAATAGGGCGAATTGGCGCATGTGCGGTACTGCTATATGTGCTCATGCCGCCATATTGGGTCGGCGCTGGGCTCTAGTAGCCCAACTGGTGACCCATAATAATAGTTAACCCCCCCACCCGACGAACCCGCTCAGGATTGAGTGCACAACGTACAGGGAGGCCCTGGTAGGCCAGGGCAAACCTTGAAAAACAGGGGTTGAAAGGGAGGACAGGGGTAACACGAGCCCAGGCACAAGGCTGGGTTCAGGCTTGAGGCTTGCGACAAGCGGCTCAGGGGGCGGAGCCCGGCACAGGCGGCCCAAGGGCGGAGCTCGGCACAGGCGGCCCAAGGGCGGAGCTCGGCACAGGCAGCTCAGGGGTGGGATCCCAGCCCAGGCGGCTTGGGGATGGAGCTCAACCTGACAAGACCCAAGAGAAAGGTCGGCTCCAAGCGCATGGCTGGACGGATGGATGCAGATGGCCGTGGCGCCAAACAGTCGGTGGCGACCGGTGCACAAAAGGCTCGAGTACAGTGCTAATAGGCTCAGGTATGGAAGCTGAGGGGCACTGACTGCTCGGTTCCAAAAGTTAATGGCCACGGTGAGATTGGGTATGGAGCTAGACTGTGCTAAATGCTCTTGTACGGAGCTATGGGGTGCTAACTGCTCATGTACGGCGCTAACATGCTCAGGTACAGAGCTTGGGGGCGCGGCATGCTCAGGTACGGAGCTTAAGGGTGCGGCGTGCTTAGATACGGAGCTTGATGGCGCAAACTGCTCAGTTGCAGCATAAATTAGTTTGTTTGTTTATTTGTTTTATTTAACATCACATCAGCATCAATGGCAAATCGAGACAGGAATGAGATTACGTCGATACTAGTCAGTCACATTCACAGCGGGTCAAATTAGAGTGAAGAATTAACCTTACACATGTGTTTGGTATTTGGGAGGAAACCAGAGTACCCGGAATAAACCCTTGCAGACATAAGGAGAACATGCAAACTCTGGTATACATGTTCGTATTTTACAAATAATACTATAATCAATATCAGAGGTGGACAGCAGTTGACAGCAGAATTTTTTTTTTCTTCCAAAACTGATTCTTTAAGCAGATTGGAAATAGATACTGTAATGCTGTACATCGAAAAGCACTGTATACCCTATGTAATGAAATAGTTATCATAACATTTAGGGTAGCATGATTACTGCTGTCACCTCACAGCTCCAGAAATTCCTGGATGTCCATACCTGAGTTCACAGTGTCTCCCAGTGTCTTTGTGAGTTTTCTCCTTGTACTCTGGTTTGTCCCCCACATTGCAAAGACAAGTGTTAGGTCAGCTGATGTCTTTGAAGTGTTCATGTGTTTGCACCCTGCATTAGGACGACGCCTTGTCTAGGGTTGGTTCTTGCATTGCGTGTTGTGCTGCGGGTTAGGCCCTCCTGCGACCTTGAGTGGATATGGAAAGTGAGAGAGTCATAACATTTCATAGCATTCCTCCCCTTTCTTTCTTCTCTCTCTGTCTCTCTCTCTCACAAACACAAACACACACGCACGCACGCATTTGTTCCACCGTCCTGGTGGGTACTTTCCATTGGCATAAGGATTAATGTAGCTAATTAATGCTACACCAGCACCTACCCCTAACACCCCAGTAACCTAAAGCAAAAGAACGTTACAGTTTCTGTGAAAAAGCAGTTTTCCTCATGGGGACCAGCAAAATGTCCCCACAAGGTAAAACATGTCAGATCTTTCTATTCTTATGATTCTTATGGGGACATTTGGACCCCCAATGTCATATTAATGTCTCTCACACACACACAGACAGACAATATTCCATAATTCATTTACAGCCATGCTCCATAGCTGTTTATAATAGTGTGGTACAACAAAGCACCAGGAAGCCACCTTGTGGCCATAAAGCAAACTGCAATTACAAGAAGGGGGTGCTGTTAGACCCTATTTACATTAGGTCTTCGCCTCTTTAGTGCTTCTTTACACTGTACTACTTTGGAGACAATTTTAATGTCACAGACAGAATTCTGGGAAAAATAGCACAAAAGCACATGATACCTCATGGTCTGCCAGAGAATTTACTGGCATCATCTCATACAGTGGGAAGTAACAATCTTCTAAGATGGCTGATATGGCACAGTCTAAAACTAAGTTTCAAGTATCAGGGATGTATCTGTATAGGGATTATTCAAATGAAAGTGTTTAAAATGTTTACAACAGATTTCAAACTAGTTGCTTAAACCACTTCAGAAAGGTGGTCTGAGACACATTGTAGACATGGAATGTCATAACACATGTATAAATATCTTACTCACTCAATCACTTTCCATACCTTCTTATTCCTGCTCAGGGTTGTAAGAGGGTCAGAGCCTAACTGGCAGCACAGGGTGCAAGACAGGAATCAGCTCTGGATAGGCTGCCAATCCATTGACATAATGATTACTCTTCCTAATTAAGTCTACACCTACGCCTGACTTTAACCTCACTAACCTAAAGCAAATATTTTGACTCCATTGTTTTATCAAAAGACATTGCAGTTTCTATAAAAAACAAAAACAAAAAAACAGTTTTCCTCATGTGGACCAGCAAAATGTCCCCACTATATCAGATCATTTTATATCCGGACACAATCCAGATACGAAACGGTAAATGGACAGGTATTTTACACTTGACACACAAGCCCCACACAAGATCTCATCCCGTGGGGTCAAAATGATCATGAGAACGGTGAGCAAAAATCCCAGAACTACATGGAGGGACCTGATGAATGACCTGCAGAGAGCTGGGACCAAAGTAACAAAGGCTACCATCAGTAACACACTACGCCGAGAGGGACTCAGAACCTGCAGTGGCAGGCGTGTCCCCCTGCTTAAGCCAGTACATGTCCAGGCCCGTCTGAAGTTTGCCAGAGAGCATATGGATGAACTCAGCACACACACACACACACACACACACACACACACACACACACGCACGCACGCTTGTCTCTATATCATTGACATTCATGATTACTCTTCCTAATTAAGGCTCCACCTATGCATAACCTTTAACCTCACTAACCTAAAGCAAATATTGTGGGGTAGAGGTAAGGAAAAAAACGGGTGCATTCACTACCCTAAAGCCAATATTGACTCTATTGTTTTATCAAAAGAAATTGCAGTTTCTATAAAAACCAAAAACAAAAAAAAAAACCAGTTTACCTCATGTGGACTAGCAAAAAGTGCCCACAATATCAGATCAATCGATCCTTGTGGGGAACATTTGGTCCCCACAATGTAATATAAACATAGGTTGTGCGCGTGCACATGCACATGCCAAGGAGAGCATGCCAAAATCCTTGCATAAAAACAAAATAATATTATGTACAAACAAAAAATGGTATGAGCAATCAGATTTCAGGCTTACAGAATAACATGGCATGTTTGATACATGTATAGTAGTTAAACTTTTCAGGACACAATCCAGATACTAAACAGTAAATGGACAGGAATTATACGCTTGGCATTTATGCGCATTTATACAATGGCCAGTATTTCTACACTTCCAGTGAATAGCTGACGCATTCTCACTTTGACACTGCTCTTGCATTCAGCGGTGATGCAGCACAGGATGATGAAGGACGCCCAGAAGGCCATGAGCTCCTGGGCCACTGGACAACCAGTCTATGCTCCTCTGAGCTCCCACAGCTCCGCATACCAGATGAATCCCATGTTGTATGCAGGTAAGATTTCCAAAGAATTTGCTTTGGTTTTTTTTACTGTTACCTTAGTGTTTATCTTGCAGTCCAACCAGGGAAAATGAAAAACCTGTGTACTTGGAAGTTAAATTATAATGGAAGCCCGAGGACAGTATAATTGGTACATTTAAAGACTTAAAGGACAGTATGGAAAATGCATATAAAAACACACAGTGGTTCTTACATTTACATTGAGTTTTATTTCACTGCAGACTATTAACCTGAGATATTTCATGTTTTGTCTGGTCAACTTCATTTCAAAAGGGATGGAGCCCCCCAATTTAGAGTAGTAATGTAATGAATTAAAAAAAAAAACCTAAAATAATGATGTGATGTGATTTCAAACAGGTGATGTCAAAAAGGTGATTATAATCATGACTTGGTACAAAAGCGTCATCCAGGAAAGGCTGAGTCTTTGATGTGTCAAAGATAGCCAGAGGATCCTCCAGTTTATCAAGAAAATGTTGTGAGAAAATTATTGAAATCTTTTTAAAAAACAATGTACCTCAATGCAAGACTGAAGGAATTTTGCAATTTCTGCATCTACAGTGAATCGGGAGGAATGTTAGTGTGTAAAGGCCTAGGGTGCAAGCTTAAGCTGAATGCCCGTGATCTTTGATTGCTCAGAAGATACTGCATCAGTAGATATGTTGCCTTCAAGACAACATCTTTTCCAGGGATGTCCAGGCATTTTTCAACAAAACAATGTAAAGCCAAATGCTACCCTCATGACAAAGGCATAGCTATGGAAGAAGAGGGTACGGGTACTGGACTGGCCTGCCTGCAGTCCTGCCCTGTCCCCAGTAGAGGATGTATGGAGACTTTTGAAATGAAAAATGCGACAACGACGATCCTGTACTGTTGCACATCTTAAGACGTTTGCAGGGATATGGGGACAAAATAACAGCTGAAACACTAAACTGTTGGTATCCTCTGTGCCACAATGTCTCTTAAGTGCGGTGAAAAGGAATGGCAGCATTACAAAGTGGTAAATACTTTCTTGTCCCAACTTTTTATGGAATGTGTTGCAGACCTGAAATGCAGAAATGAATGTATTTTACATTTACAGCATTTAGCAGACGCCCTTATCCAGAGCGACTTACAATTGGTACAGTCTTACAATCCAAGCAACTGTGGGTAAGGGCCTTGCTCAAGGACCCAACAGTGGTAGCTGGCAGAGGTGGGATTTGAACCCTGGACCTTGTGGGCCATAGTCCAGTACCTTAACCGCTAGGCTACCACAGTCCCATGTATATATTAACAAATGAAATGAAGTTTACCAGACAAAACGTAAAATAAAAGTGAAAGTAAATGTAAAAAACACTGCATGCTTTTTATATGTATTTTCCATACTTTCCCAAATTCTTCTGATTTGTGGTTGTATTACACTATATCAGTGTTGATGTGTATACAGACATGTCTTTCCAAAGTTAGTTTTATGTAATTTAATCAAACTTTCAGATAATACAATACAATTCAGTGCAATGAGGTACAAAGTAATCCTTGTTAATATGGGTTACAATCTATGTAACTATATTTAAATTACATAACGTTAAATTCTTACATCTGAAAAGCTATGTGAAAGGACATCTTGTTAGAGCTTTCCTGAGACCATTTATAAATAACTTCTGACTAAATGGGTTTTCGTTTTTGTTTTATTGCTGCATGGAAGCATTTTAATACATTGTTTATGGAACTTGTTTATTTGCTAATGATGATTAGGGGATGCTGGAAGATTTCTAAAAACAAGAGATGATGGCCAAGATAATTATTCTGTTTAGTAATCACTATTTTTTCCACTGAGTGTTCTATAAGGACTTACCACTACATTTCAGGTTCAGCATCAGGAAAGATCCCCATGTCTTCAATGCCTCCTATGCCCCTGCCACCTCCTTCCCATCATGAATCAATACCTTATGGGATGCCTGGCCCCATGCCTGGACTTATCCCTGTTGCTATGCCACCATCCATGCAGGGTAATGGCAATGCCCATAAGGTTTTGGACTACCTGGAGAGTCAGGTGCGAGACATGGACGCCACAAGCCCTATGATCCCACCTCCACCCATTCACATGACCCACAGTGTGCCCTTCTCACCTGGTCCTCCCAGCATGCTTTCTGGGCTGAATGATGGCCCTGCTCATCGCCGGCAGCGTCCACCACACTCCACTGGCTCGTCCAGTCAAGATCGGCATCGCCAGCCACCTCCATCCAGACGAGGCATGACTCGCAGCTACAGTCAGGAGGATGTGCTGGATAACCGGAGCCAAGCTGGTCATCGTCCTCGCTCACGATCTAGAGACGACCTGATGGAGGATTCTAGAGACTTCTGGGAGTCGGCTAGCGTTCAGAGTGACAGAAGAGGAGGAGGCTATAGAGATGGGGCTCGGGGTGGAGCTAGAGGCGGAGATTGGCTTGACCACCCACCAAGCTACAGAGAGTACGAGCCGGGACAGAAACCGACGAGGCGGCCTGAGCGCTTCTCTGTAAGAGTCTAAAATTTATCTAGGGTGACAATACTAAGACATTTCCAGTGTTTCACCACTAATCTTCTGTGGACTTCCTGTATCTGAGCTTATCAAAAATGGGCATTTCCTATTTCCACATAACTGTATGGGATTAACCTGAATGATCAAACACTCGTGATTTTAGGGAACACTATCTCTGAACACACTTTCACACTAATTAACTAAGACTTCTTTCTCTTTTAGGTTAAAAGCTCACGGAGCGGTAACAGTATAGTAATCTGAAGTCTAACTACAGTCTGATTATCCAGAAAACCTGTTGACCTGCACCAAGAAAAACATTACAAAGTGATAATACATGAAGGTTTTTCTTTAAAAAAATGTGAAGCATTGTTACTCTGGGCTTTTCTATTCATACTTTGAGAGACCTATTCGATATGATTCAGGAGTATTAAAGTTGATAGTGAACAGATGACATCTAGGAGCAAGAACAGGTGTCATGAACAATATTGCCCTGATTTGCTGAGCCAGATTTTAGTTTTTTGAATAATTAAAACAAGCTTTTTAAATTAAGGGTGGGCAGTATTGTGTGTATCAAATTACAATATTTTGTTACAGTACATATTATATAACAAAATATTGTTTGTTGCCAACACAAAGCCTGCACAAAAGTAGTGTAGCTTGAAAATACAATAAAAGCCATGGTACCCATAACAATTATTGAGAAGCATTTTGTGGTGTAAGCGATGTATATTTGTCATTGTAATATATTGTTCAGGTCTACTTTTGAAGGGTGATATATTTTGCCAATTTCTTAATCTCAAGTAACTTAATCAGTAGTCAGTGAGCCAGGAGATGCACTGTTTCTTTTGAAAATGTGCAGGTACTTGTTTTGAATGTAGGCAGTAAATTGAAGTGTTTGTTCATTTTTAGGATTGAATGTTTATTTTTCAGGTGCAACCTATCACCTATTTGTACAGTGTATATAATGAAAGCCTGTGTTTGTGGTGTGTTTACAGGACACACTGAATTTTAAAACTATTTTTGTTTACGCCAGTGCAAGTGATTTGTGTATATAGTTCATAGATGATATGTATTTATATTTGAAAGCGGCTTTCAAATTTCTTAAAGAGAAGATAATAACTGACTTTCCCCATATAACTGTGTATGATTAATTAAAGGAAACACAATTTGAATATGGAAGCATGCTACCTCTGGTTAGTCTGTTGACACATAATGAAGTGAAGTTACTTTAAATGGGTACATGCTCAGGTATCTGATATTGAAATTTTTTTATGAAGGAAGGTATACAATGGGGGCTTAATCACTAAGATTATCCTTTAGACTGTTACTCAAAAGTGTCAAAGTTCAAAACCTAGCTCAGCCAAGCTGCGACTGTGGGGGCCTTTGAGCAATTCTATTAACCCTCACTGCTCAGCACAATTGTAAGTCACCGTGGATTAGGCTTGAACTGAAAATCGCTAATATTGATTGTTGTGGTCATTTAAATAAGCATGTTATTCAATATTATTCGAATGATTTTTTTTACATTTTTTTTTTTACCACACCATATACTGTACATATACACACCACACTAACCGATGTGGTAATACTTTGTGCTGAGGGACTTCAATCCTTACTTCACCAGAGTGGAAGTTGACTGAGGATAATTTAAAGAGCACTTTGATGGATTACAGTCACTAGATGGCAGGTCAGACCAGGCATGTGAACGAAATGGTCTACACTGCCAAACTGGCATTAGCCTGATGTGTAGTATCACAGGAGAATTAACGCATCACCCACATTCAAATAACAGTTGAGAAGCAATGGTCTAAAGAAGAGACCAAATGGTGTAAAGTATGTACATGCGAGAAAGGTTACGATGATTTAACCACACAGTTACTGAGCTCAATTAATATACTTATCATTATAAATAACTCTGGCATATTAGAAACTATCAACAGTAATATCTGCAATAATAGTTAATCTAAATGTAATTATCGTCCCAAGCCTACTCTGGATAAGTGTGTCTGATAAGTGCTGTAAGTGTAAATTCATTTTTTGTGCATTTCTCTGCTGTAATGTGAACAAATAAACATTGAATAGTAAATTCTCTGTAGTGTATCATATACAATGTGTGTGGTGGAGGGGTGGAAGTTTGGGAAGTGCTTTTCTCGCTATGAAATGCAATAAAATACAACATTTAAATTTAAATGTGACATCTGTTTTAGACGATTTTGTAAATGTTTGTATTTTTTAAAGCGAAGGTACAATTGTACTTAATTACAGAGGTGCCATAAGTGCACAAGTTCTTTCCTAATTTGATCAAAATAATAAAAAAAAACCTAAAGTAAAAGTTGAAGTATGACTTATATATTTTACACAAGTTGCAGTAAAAAAGTATAAAGTAAAAAGTATATCTTTTAACTTTACTTTTGAAACAGGATGTCTTTTTTTTGAGGGCAAGAGATCCACACCCATGACACTGAGGATGCATAATGTTTTGTACTACAACTGCATGACTCGTCTGCAAAAATCGGACAAATGACACAGCATTTGTACAACCAGATAACCACAGCAAATCGGAATAAAACATTTTCAGACACAAGGAACCAAAATACTTTGGAAGATACAAATATACAAAATCCAAAAAAAGAAATTAATGAAAGAAAACAAGAAACTAATAAAAACAACTTAAATAAATGTTGCTAAATCGCTCGTAACATGATAATATTCAGTAATGCAGTATATATTAACCTAAAAAATAGTTTCTGTGAAATACTAAGATTAACTGCATTACAGTTAAACAAACTACAGCTTAGAGCAGTTCTTTTAAACACTCCACTGTACTACTGTATCCACTACTACCTTACTGTATAAAATGTTATTGCTATATATAGAATGAATGTTGATGTATATTGAATCACATCGAAAGAAATATATAAATTGAACTTTGATATAAAGTGGTGTGAAAAAGTGTTTGCCCCCTTTCTGATTTCCTATTTTATTGCGTATTTGTCACACTTAAGTGTTTCGGAACATCAAACCAGTTGAAATATTAGTCAAAGACAACACAAGTAAACACAAAATGAAGTTTTTAAATGAAGGTGTTTATTATTAAGGGAGAGAAAAAATCCAAACCTACATGGCCCTGTGTGAAAAAGTGATTGCCACCCCCTGTTAAACCATAACATAACTATGGTTTATCACACCCAGGCCTGATTATTGCCACACCTATTCTCAATCAGGACATCACTTACATAGGACCTGCCTGACAAAGTGAAGTACACCAAAAGATCCTTAAAAGCTACACATCATGCCGATATCCAAAGAAATTCAGGAACAATTGAGTAAGGAAGTAATTGAGATCTATCAGTCAGGAAAGGGTTATAAAGCCATTTCTAAAGCTTTGGGACTCCAGCGAACCACAGTGAAAGGCATTATCCACAAATGGCGAAGACATGGAACAGTGGTGAACCTTCCCAAGAGTGGCTGGCTGACCAAAATTACCCCAAGAGCGCAGCGACGGCTCATCCAAGAGGTCACAAAAGACCCCACAACAATATCCAAAGAACTGCAGGCCTCACCTGCATCAGTTAAGGTCAGTGTTCATGCCTTCACCATAAGAAAGAAACTGGGCAAAAATGGCCTGTATGGCAGAGTTCCAAGGCGAAAACCACGGCTGAGCAAAAAGAACATTAAAGCTCAATTTTTCCAGAACACGTCTTGATGATTCCCAAGACTTTTGGGAAAACATTCTGTGGACTGACGAGACAAGAGTTGAACTCTTTGGAAGGTGTGTGTCCCATTACATCTGGTGTAAAAGTAACACAGCATTTCAGAAAAAGAACATCCAGCACAGATACCTAAGTACAGTAACATTTCTACGTTTTTGTGTTTTTGGTTAACCAGTTTACATGCACATTTTACTTTATCTGAACATGGCACCCAGTTCCAGTCAAAGATAAAGTAATGCTCATGATCAGCAACAATACTCAGTGTTGCATTTAAACAAAGCTCATGTGGTATTGGGTGCCAAGAGTGCCAAGAAAACAATCCCACAACATTGTACTGCAACCAGGTTGAACTGATTACAGGTTGGATTGGGTGGCATGGTGGCTCGATGGATAGCAAACAGCCAAACAGCAAGAAGGTCCTGGGTTAAATCCCAGGGTGGAGGGGCCTGTGTCCTTTCTGTGTGGAGTCTGCATGTCCTATCCATGTCCGCGTGGGTTTACTACCGCAGTCCAAAGACATGCATTTTAGGTTACCTGATTACGCTAAATTGGCATTGACTTGACTGTATACAGTATATGACTAATCTTGATGTGTATACTTGTACATTGTGGGGCTGAAATGGCCACTGATGCTGATAGCGACATCAAACAAACAGGTTGAATCCATAGATTTAAGCCATTGATGAGAAATTCAGATCCTATCATCTGTATGTTGCAGCAGAAATTGAGGTTAATCACACCAACCTTTGTTTATTCCAGTCTCTGTGGACCGTCCATTCTTTCCTGCTCTTGACCGATAGCAAATCTCTATTAAAATGTGGCCATGAGAGTTTATGTTGAAGGAACAAAATATCCATCCGATCAATGTCTGGTTGCTTTAATGACCGAGATGTATTAAGCTGTATTACATACAATGACAAAAAAAAAAATCTTGTGACAATTGCTGACAGAAAAGAGAATTGCAGCCTTAAAAAACACGGTATGGTTTCACTTTTTTTTTTTTTTCATTTTTGCTAAGTGTTTCAAGTTTTATAAAAGATACAAATATAAGAATTACTGTATTATATAGTACAGTACTGTACTAAATGCTTTCATATTGTATTTGTAATTAATATTATCAGTTCATTCATTGTAATTATTAATTGTAATTAATATTATTCTTAACATTACTATACTAATTTGACACTGCTCTGAAAGTAATGCCTTGTCAACGTCCATATCGGTCAATGTCCTGTTCACAGAAGGAAATGCGAATGGTATCTCCAGGGACTGGGGTAGCCTAGCGGTTAAGGTACTGGACTGTGGACCAAATCCCACCTCTGCCAAGCTGCCACTGTTGGCTCTTTGAGCAAGACCTTTAACCCACAATTGCTTGGATTGCAAGACTGTATCAATTGTAAGTCGCTCTGGATAAGGGCGTCTGCTAAATGCTGTAAATGTAAAGGTAAACGTAAATGGTACCGTAGGTTTTCCCCAGACTTGATACTTACACATCAATAAAGAATCTGTATGTATGACATACTTCGTTCCACTGGCCTGGGGAAGATCGCTAACGTTCCAAACAAAAACGTAGTATCGAAACTCAGTCCTATAATGGATGTTAACCTGCGTACATGTGGGTGCTTGTAGTGCACCTACATAGGGAGTTAATGTTTATTAGGGACGATAATGGAGGAAACGTGTCGCGACACGCAGAGCACACGTAGCCGCGTCGCGGACGTCAGAGCGAGGGAGGGCTCAGTTTGCCACGTCGGTCTATGTTGAGAAGAGCGCAGCTAAACGTAACTGTTAACTTTTTTCATGAAGATTACATTTTCCTTTCCAAAAAATACCACAAACACCATTCGACTTGTGGCTTAGTCCCGACCAAAATAATAGCTGGGTCTTATTATAAAACCTGACGAGAGTAAGAACTCGGTCTCGTCTCGATGTTTTGTAGCCCGATTGACTGATGCGTCCACACCATCCGATCGGAATTGATGTGTGAGTATGTTTTTGTGCATTTTTCTCACTAATAACCTTGTACAGTTATTCACAGTGTCCGCCATAAGCACGGTGCTTCAGCGGAATTTGCATATGCAAACTTTAAAATGCGCGTTAGCTGGTGAGCTAAGCATGCTAAGTTGCTAACCATCATCCAGCTATGTAAAAGTAAGTGCACGTTTAGTCTCTTCCTGTATTTTCGATCAAAACACCGTTACGCTCTTTAACGTTAAGCCACGGTTTAGTTCAAGCGTTAGTTAGTTCCTGTTTGCAAGCTTAAGTTGGTGAGGTTGAGTTTATTCTAAATGCAGGCTGGTAGTGCAGCCACAGGTTGCATTTACCTGAAAATAAAGATGCCTTTCTCCGACGTAATGCCCGTTTTAGAGTTATGTCAAAGTGCATAAATCACTTGTGTCTAACATTATTAAAGTCAGTCAGCTCGTTAATAGCAAGGTCTGTGTTTTAAGCAGAAGACCCTTTTGTCGTTTACTTTTTATTTCATTTCATACTAACATTGTTTAGGTGTCAGGACCGTTTGCAGTAGGTGTGGTAAAACCCAGGCGGTTAAGTTGATGCGCGAATTATTTTATACAAGTTCCTCATTTGGCTCATGTTGACTGCAGTGTTTCAAACATATGGTGTTAAGATGCACCACACATGCACCAAGGCCCCTAACCATCAGACCTGCAGCCTTCTGCACATTTGCCACTAATCAGTGATGCCATATATCTCAGTTTTCCAGCTATCGTTCATACTTATATACACGCACTGCAACTTTATTAGGTGCACCTGTTTGACTGCTCCTTAACGCAAATATCATGGCAGCAAGTCAGTGCGTTGAGGTCTGTGGACATGGTCAAGACAACTTGCTGAAATTCAAACCGAGCATCAGAATGAGGAAGAAAGGTAATTGAAGTGACCCTGAACATGGCATCGTTGTTGGTGCTAGACGAAGCTGGTCTGACTATTTCGAAACGAAGAGCTGGGATTTTCACACACGGCCATCTCTAGGGATTATGGAGGATGGGTCAGAAAAGGAGAAAATATCCAGTGAGTGGCAGGTCTCTGGGGAAAAAAATGCTTTGTTAATGTCAGAGGATAATGGCCTGACTGTCCATTAAGTCCAGTAAGTCAAATAACCACTTTTTACCACCAAGGAATGCAGAAGAGCATCTCTGAATGCACAACACGTCAAAGCTTGAAGAAGATTTGCCACAGCGACACAAGATCAGACCGCTCACCAGTCCTGTCGGCTAAGATTCGGATCATGGATGTGCAGCTGACACATCTGCAGCAACCGCTTGATGCTATCATGTCAGTATAGACTAAAATCTCTGAGGAATGTTTCCAGCACCTTGTTGACTCTACGCCATGCCAAATTAAAGCAGCTCTAAGGTACTAGCAAAGTGTTCCTAATAAAGTTATTGGTGAGTGTATGTTTATATGTAATGAGGAATGGATTTGCAAATGAAACTCGTAGGCCAGATCCTAAGCTCCTGTCAACACTGTTTGTGTTCTGTGAGTAAAACAACTACTAGAAATTCCATTTTGTTCTTTATCAAGAACAGAAAGTAGGAAAAGGAGATTGTAATCATGATTTGTTACAAAGTAGTATCCATGAAAGACTTCTTTGAGGAGAACAGATGGGCAGAGAATCTCTAATTTGTTGAGAAATTTGTGAGAAAATTATTGAAAAATTAAAAAATAGTGTTCCTCAAAGAAAGGGATTTACATATTTCTCCCTCTACAGTGCATAATATCATGAAATGATGCAAGGAATCTGGAATAATTTCACTATCACATAGTGGAAGTGTGTCCTCTGGTCAGATTAATGCAGAAAAGTACATTGAGCTTTTAGAGCAACATATGGACGTTCAGGGACGTCCATGCATTTTTCAACAAGACAATGCAAAACCAGACATTTCAAATCCATGGCTGCAGAAGAAAAGGGTATATGGGCAATGGAATGGCATGCCTTGCAGTACTGAACCTGTCCACAAAGAATGTGTGAGCAATTGAAAACAAATAAAGGCACCAACCACAACACTGTACTATTGCCGACAACCATGAAATATTTTGAGTTCATAATGTTGCCATTATAATAAAGTCAAAAGTAATTGTAAAAACACTGTGTTAATATACTGCTGGCCAAAAAAAACAAACCACTAATATTTTGTGGACTGCTTTTGGCTTTATGGGCACGCGTTTGCTGTGGCATCGTTTCCAACAGGCGGCAATGTCACAACATTTATTCTTGTCCAGAGTTAAGAATTAACTTGCATTGAGATGGGAGATTTGTTACTCAGTTAGCGTAAATAACTTGTTGCCAGCTGAAACCAATGCAGTAATTATCCTATGGGAGGCTCTTTTTTTTTACTGTTTGTTTAGGGTGTACTCGCACTACGCAATTCGAACCGCGCCCGGGCGCATTTGGTACCCGAGCGCGGTTCGTTTTGCTAGTGTGAGTGCTCCCAATCGTGCCGAGGCACGATTCATGAATCGCACCCGGGCGCGCTTGAAATAGGTGGGCCGGAGCGCGGTTCGCTGGACTCCAGCACTGTACGTTTGTAGTGTGAGTGCACGCTTTCGTCATCACATACACGCTCACACAGCACAGCGAACTTCATTGTTGTACATATGTGATCGGGTAATAACATACTTCTGTGCCTTTCTTTGGTTTCGTTGTGTTTGCGCTGACACACAGCCTAATAAGCATTCTTTTTGTTTTTTTTTTTTTTTTTTTGTGTCCTGTTTTTAGGCACATGTATTTCGGATATTAGCTGCACAGTGGACTCTCTGCTATACTTATACATGGCTTTTTTGTTTCTCTTTGGCTCTGACTCACAGCCCTAATACGCCTTATAATAACTGTATTGATAATGCAGCTCAGTGTTCCGGCTTCTCGTGCTGCACAGTGGACTCTCTGCTTATACTTGTACGTGGCTTTTTTTATTTCTATTTGTTGGTGCTGACACACAGCCCTAATAAGCCTTATAATAAGGTGCATTGATTATGCAGCTCAGTGTGTTCTGGCTTATCGTGCTGTACAGCGGACTTTATACTTGTACTTACTATGTGACTTTTTTGTTTCTCTTTGCGCGCTGACACACAGCCCTAGTAAGCCTCATGATAAATGTACTGATGATGTGACGCACTTATATTCGGCATCTGGTGCTTACGGAGGCAGCTGCAAAACGAAAGCAAAGAACGGCATAAACGTATGTGATTACCCAATCATATGTACAACCATCAAGTGTGCTGTGTGAGCGAGCATGGTGATGACGAAAGCCGGAGCGCGTTTCTGTGTGAGGCTAGTGTGAGTGCGGGCCAGAGTGCATTTGTTCCCCTCCCCATTCGTGCTCTGGCCCGGTTCAGGCAACCGCGCTGTGTGCACCCTTAGTTACGTCCGGGTGGTGCAAGTTTTTTGACCAGACAGTGTATTTTTTTAATTTGAATTTTCCATACTGTCCCCACATTTTCTGCTTTGGGGTTGTATTTTAGGTTGATCACAGTGTCTAGGAACTCTCAAGTGGTAATCGGGTTTTGCTAAGGTACAGGCAGTGCTTGAAAGTTTGTGGCCCCTTAGAATTTTCAATATGTTCTGCTTAAAATATGACTAAAACATCTTCAATTTTCACAGTCCTAGGCTTGCTCTGTTTGGGATTGGATGTAGCTATTATGAGATAACCTAAAATTGTAAAGTGATTGAACAATGCTCCATGTAAAAAAAGCGCTAATAAATAAATCTGAATGACTTAAGAAGTAAGATAAAAGAGAACCAGTTAAACAAATGAGACAAAGAATATTATTACTTGGTCATTATTTATTGAGGAAAAATGATTCCAATGTTACATATTAGTGAGTGGCAAAAGTATGTGACTGTCAGATACTGATAGCAAAAACCACAAAAGGCAAAAAGTGCAACTAACGTTTCCTGTAACTGTGATCAGCCTGCACACTGGCTTGGAGGAAGGTTGCTCACCATTAGCCGACCACTCAGTCCTTCCAAAACATTTCCATTGGATTAAGGTCAGGACTTTGACCGGACATCCAAAAAACAGGAATCTTTATTCTCTCTTAACCATTCTTTGGTAGAAGGTTGTGATGCTTAGGGGCGTTGTCGTGCTGCCATGACCCACCTTCTCTGAGATTCGTTCATGGACAGATGTCCGGACATTTTCCTTTAGATTATCTGATATAATTCAGAATCATTGATTCCATACAATGATTTTTTTTTTGGCAAGCCATTCTGCCCAGATACAGCAAACAGGTTAAACCATGATATACCCACCACCTGTTTCACAGATGAGACAAGGTTCTTATTGCTGGAATGCAGTGTTTTCCTTTCTCCAAACATAACGCTTTCTTTTAAACCAAAAAGTTCTATTTTGGTCTCATCCGTCCACAAAACATTCTTCCAATAGCCTTCTGGCTTGTCCACGTGATCTTTAGCAAACTGCAGACCAGCAGCAGTGTTCTTTTTGGAGAGCAGTGGCTTTCTCCTTGCAGCCCTGCCATGCACACCATTGTTGTTCAGTGTTCTTCTAATGGTGGGCTCATGAACATTAACATTAGCCAATGTGAGCGAGGCCTTCAGTTGCTTAGAAGTTACCCTTGGGGTCCTTTGTGACCTCACCAACTATTACACTCCTTGCTCTTGGAGTGATCTTTGTTGGTCGACCACTCCTGGGGAGGGTAACAATGGACTTGAATTTCCACAATCTGTCTGACTGTGGATTAGTGGAGTCCAAACTATTTAGAGATGGTTTTGTAACCTTTTCCAACCTGATGAGCATCAGCAACTCTCTTTCTGAGGTCCTCAGAAATCTCCTTTGTTCATGCCATGACACTTCCATAAACGTGTTGTGAAGAGCAGACATTGATAGATCCCTGTTCTTTAAATAATACAGGGTGCCCACTCACATCTGATTGTCATCCCTTTGATTGAAAACACCTAGGTGATTCTAATTTCACCTTCAAATGAACTGCTAATCCTAGAGTTCCACATACGTTTGCCCCCCACTAATATGTAATATTGGATCATTTTCCTCAATAAATGACCGAGTATAATATTTTTGTCTCATTTTCTTAACTGTTTTTTTTTTTTTTTTTTCTTTCTTCCAATGGACGTGGGAACCACGTTAGGGTACATGGCATCGTGGGCTCCATGAAATACCAGGGCATTTAAAATCAATATCTGTCTGCCTGGGCCATGAAAACTAACAATGGGTCCTCCTTTTACAAAATATATGGTCTAGATCAACACAAATGGTTTAGTTTACTCTGTCAAGCTTCTGTCATGGCCATCCCAGTCCCCTGATCTAAACCCCATAGAAAACCTGTGGGCTGAGCTGAAGAGGAGAGTGCACAACAGAGTACCTAGGACTGTGAATGAACTGGAGAAAATCTGTAAAGAGGAATGGGTTCAAATTCCCTGTTCTGTATTCTCCAACTTTATAAGATGCTGTAGAAGAAGAGTAAGTGCTATTTTATTGGCAAAGGGATGTTGTACAAAGTATTACATTCAGATGGCAGTAATTGTGGCATGAGGTATTGTTGTTTCTTTTTTCTTTATTTCTTTTTTCTTCAGGCGACGCTTACTTGAATTGTTGGTTGGCTTTTCCCTTTTTTCAGAATGAGATTGACCAAAAGTTGAATTTGTTATGACTAGAAATGCACCGATCAATCGGCTGATGACCATAATCGGCCATCAGTCTCATGTAACTGATTCTGTTCCGGTCACATTTACTTAGTTTTTCTACCACATCTTTTATCGCCAGTTAGGGGATTAAAATACCCCCATTATAGCGTGTTAGTGGTATGTATAATGCGTTAGGGGATGAAAATATTCCATACGTTGCAGCAGGTTGGTGGTTCAGCAGGGTTAGGGAATTAAAATACCTTGTCCATATTAGCAGGCTAGTGGTTTGCATAGCAGTTTAGAGGATTTAAATACCACATATTTTATTGTGAGTTATTGGTTTGAATAGTGGGTTATGGTATTAAAATATCCCATACATTTACAGGTTAGTGGTTCAGCTGGCAGGTTAGGGAATTAAAATACCTTGTACATTTAATTATTTCAAGGTTCAGATTAGAGTAATAAAATTATCTGTAGGTCATAGTCAGTTAAGGGATTAAAATACCATGTTTTATAGCAGGACAGTGGTGTTCAACTCACAAACAAACACAATATATAGATAATATTGCAGTGATACCTTGGTTCTTAACCCCCTAGGAACTCGTTGAATTCATTTCTTTTTGATTAGAACAATTTGTCATAATGTCTTATGAGAAATCACTCATGAGAACCCCATCTAATAGGATTATGCATAGCTGTTTGCTGTTTTGATTGAGACAGTTGTTAGTAGGCTTGCACCTTGTAATCTTTACAAAGTCAGAGATTTAAGAGATAGCAGTAGTCCTGTGAAATATTACTCGACATTTTATCAATTGATTTCAGAAGCATCGTCCTAAGAACACAAGCAGTTTGCACAGGCAAAGAAGTCGTCAAAGCAGCAGACATTAACATATGCATTTCAAAGACTCAAGAAGGTACCATGAAGTCTAGAAACATAACTAAGAAGGTACTTGGATTTATTGTTCTGGATGTTCAACCATTGTCTGTTGCAGAATATGGGAGATTTCCCCACAGGTTGTGCATTAACAGATTGAACAAAATGTGGGTTGAAAATATTTGGAAAAAAGACGAATTCCAAAGTTTCAAATAGCAAAGTATGTATTTGCAGCATGACGAGCATTATGCTGAATCCACTCAGATTAAGTGATGTGCAGATGTACCCTGCTGTAGTGCAGTTTTGGATTCTCTGTCTCTCTCCAACACCCCCAGTTTGAGCATTGCTTTCCTTTTCTTCTTTGCGCACATGTACAGACTTGTCTTCTCACTATTTACATAGCATTAAGTAGGTGTGGTGATACAGTGGGGCAAAAA
>JAJAGP010002683.1:0-70032 GCA_025084515.1 Ancistrus triradiatus | reverse complement strand
TCTGTCTGACTGTGGATTGGTGGAGTCCAAACTATTTAGAGATGGTTTTGTAACCTTTTCCAACCTGATGAGCATCAGCAACTCTCTTTCTGAGGTCCTCAGAAATCTCCTTTGTTTGTGCCATGATACACTTCCACAAACATGTTGTGAAGAGCAGACTTTGATAGATCCCTGTTCTTTAAAAAAACAGGGTGCCCACTCACACCTGACTGTCATCCCTTTGATTGAAAACACCTAGGTGATTCTAATTTCACCTTCAAATGAACTGCTAATCCTAGAGTTCCACATACGTTTGCCCCCCACTAATATGTAATATTGGATCATTTTCCTCAATAAATGACCGAGTATAATATTTTTGTCTCATTTTCTTAACTGTTTGTTTTTTTTTTTTTTCTTTCTTCCAATGGACGTGGGAACCACGTTAGGGTACATGGCATTGTGGGCTCCATGAAATACCAGGGCATTTAAAATCAATATCTGTCTGCCTGGGCCATGAAAACTAACAATGGGTCCTCTTTTCCGAAATATATGGTCTAGATCAACACAAATGGTTTAGTTTACTCTGTCAAGCTTCTGTCATGGCCATCCCAGTCCCCTGATCTAAACCCCATAGAAAACCTGTGGGCTGAGCTGAAGAGGAGAGTGCACAACAGAGTACCTAGGACTATGAATGAACTGGAGAAAATCTGTAAAGAGGAATGGGTTCAAATTCCCTGTTCTGTATTCTCCAACTTTATAAGATGCTGTAGAAGAAGAGTAAGTGCTATTTTATTGGCAAAGGGATGTTGTACAAAGTATTACATTCAGATGGCAGTAATTGTGGCATGAGGTATTGTTGTTTCTTTTTTCTTTATTTATTTTTTTCTTCAGGCGACGCTTACTTGTTGTTGGTTTGATTTTTCCCTTTTTTCAGAGTGAGATTGACCAAAAGTTGAATTTGTTGTGACTAGAAATGCACCGATCAATCGGCTGATGACCATAATCGGCCATCAGTCTCATGTATCTGATTCTGTTCCGGTCACATTTACTTAGTTTTTCTACCACATCTTTTATCGCCAGTTAGGGGATTAAAATACCCCCATTATAGCGTGTTAGTGGTATGTATAATGCGTTAGGGGATGAAAATATTCCATACGTTGCAGCAGGTTGGTGGTTCAGCAGGGTTAGGGGATTAAAATACCTTGTCCATATTAGCAGGCTAGTGGTTTGGATAGCAGTTTAGAGGATTTAAATACCACATATTTTATTGTGAGTTATTGGTTTGAATAGTGGGTTATGGTATTAAAATATCCCATACATTTACAGGTTAGTGGTTCAGCTGGCAGGTTAGGGAATTAAAATACCTTGTACATTTAATTATTTCAAGGTTCAGATTAGAGTAATAAAATTATCTGTAGGTCATATTCAATTATCTGTAGTCAGTTAAGGGATTAAAATACCATGTTTTATAGCAGGATAGTGGTGTTCAACTGACAAACAAACACAATATATAGATAATATTGCAGTGATACCTTGGTTCTCGACCCCCTAGGAACTCGATGAATTCAGTTCATTTTGATTAGAACAATTTGTCATTATGTCTTATGAGAAATCACTCATGAGAACCCCATCTAATAGGATTATGCATAGCTGTTTGCTGTTTTGATTGAGACAGTTGTTAGTAGCCTTGCATCTTGTAATCTTTACAAAGTCAGAGATTTAAGAGATAGCAGTAGTCCTGTGAAATATTACTCAAGACATTTTATCAATTGAACACAAGCAGTTTGCACAGGCAAAGAAGTCGTCAAAGCAGCAGACATTAACATATGCATTTCAAAGACTCAAGAAGGTACCATGAAGTCTAGAAACATAACTAAGAAGGTACTTAGATTTATTGTTTTGGATGTTCAACCATTGTCTATTGCAGAATACGGTAGATTTCCCCATGGGTTGTGCATTAACAGATTGAACAAAATGTGGGTTGAAAATATTTGGAAAAAAAGACAAATTCCAAAGTTTCAAATAGCAGAGTATGTATTTGCAGCATGACGAGCATTATGCTGAATCCACTCAGATTAAGTGATGTGCAGATGTACTCTGCTGTAGTGCAGTTTTGGATTCTCTGTCTCTCTCCAACACCCCCAGTTTGAGCATTGCTTTCCTTTTCTTCTTTGCGCACATGTACAGACTTGTCTTCTCACTATTTACATAGCATTAAGTAGGTGTGGTGATACAGTGGGGCAAAAAAGTATTTAGTCAGGCACTGATTGTGCAAGTTTCTCCTAATTAGAAAGATGAGAGAGGTCTGTAAGTACACTTCAACTATGAGAGACAAAATGAGAAACAAAAATCCAGGAAATCACATTATAGGACTTTTAAATAATTTAATTGTAACTCATGGTGGAAAATAAGTATTTGGTCAATAAAAAAAATTCTACTCAGTACTTTGTAACATAACCTTTGTTGGCAATGACAGAGGTCAAAGGTTTCCTGTAAGCCTTCACCAGGTTTGCACACTGAATGCTGAGTTGCATCCCTAGAACACCATACCTACTGTGAAGCATGGGGGTGGAAACATCATGCTTTGGGACTGTTTTTATGCAGAGGGGACAGGACGACTGATCCGTGTTAAGGGAAGAATGAACGGGGCCATGTATCGTGAGATTTTAAGCCAAAAACCTCCTTCCATCAGTGAGAGTATTGAAGATGGAACGTGGCTGGGTCTTCCAGCATGACAATGATCCCAAACACACTGCTCGGGCAACGAAGGAGTCGCTCCGTAAAAAGCATTTCAAAGTCCCAGATAACGAGGTCAAACAGGTGCCATTAATACAGGTAACGATTCGAGGTCAGAAGAGCTTCTTAAAGAAGTTACATTTCTGTGAGAGCCAGAAATCTTGCTTGTTTGTGGGTGACCAAATACTTATTTTCCACCATGATTTACAATTAAATTATTTAAAAATCCTACAATGTGATTTCCTGGATTTTTTTTCTCATTTTGTCTCTCATAGCTGAAGTGTAGCTATGATGAAAATTACAGGTCTCTCTCATCTTTCTAAGTAGGAGAACTTGCGCAATCAGTGGCTGACTAAATACTTTTTTGCCCCACTGTATAAAATATGCTCGATGTATCACAGCTTCTTCTACATGGAATGATAGTAAATTTACATTTACAAAACTTTCAGTTGGCATGATGCATCTGTAAATGGTAATTACGAGGAAGACCAGAAACGAATGCAACTCGGAGACTAACAAGCGAGTTCTCAGTTTGATGCTAACACTAGTAAGTATTAATAATAATACGTTCACAAAAATATACTAGTCCAGGTAAAACAAAAGTGTAAAGGGTAGAAGAGATGTTATATTAGGTATTGTTTGAAGAGTTGAGTCTTGCAAAAAGAAGACAGACACTGGGCTTTTTGACTGGTGTGGGTAGCTCATTAGAACAGGGAGGAGCCAGTACACAAACATTGATGTCTGGCTCGATCTGAGGGAGAGATTTACCAGGCAGCCTGAAGCTGAAGACCTGAGATGACATGCAGGTGTATAGATCTCAACCAAAGAATGTAACTAATGTGGAGGAGTGTTTTGAGGGTTCATTGATCCTGGCTGCAATAGCAATCTCAAACAGTGATGCAACAGAGTGATTTCAGTAAAGGATTGACATTAGAACCTTGGTAGGCTTTGAGCCAGATTCTGAATGCTTTGTAGTGGAGCAATGGAACATGAAGGTAGGTTTTGCAAAGCAAAACATTGTAGTAATCAAGCCTGACAATGACACAAGCCTGAATGAGGATCTCATTGAATGCAGCGTCTTTTGACAGAAAACGTGTTGTTCTGATGTTGTGCAGAAAAAATCTGCTAGGTCTGGTGGTTGATATGATGTGGTTAGAAAAAATGTAGATCATTATCCAGGTCTAGGCCAGATGACACCGTCTATGTTGATCGACAGATCCGGTGTCAAGGAGTTCATTTTTGGGAGGTAGGTCAGTTCAGTGTTGTCCAGATTGAGCTTCAGATGGTGTATTGTCGTCTAGGAAGGGATGTCAGATTTATTAGTACATTATTGAAGAGCATTATATGAAGGGCTTTTACAGGAGAATTCTGAATATCAAAATACAGTCTAACCTCTAGCTTGCCTACCTCTGTTTCATGGTTATTTTTGGCGAGAGGCGAGTTTGGCCAATTAACAGGATTACAAAAAAATGAGACCGAGGCAGTGACATTCATGAATGATGCTGACAATTTTAGTGAGCAGCCCTCATGATTGTAGAATCACATTTAAAATGTACATAAACATGTACTGAAAAACTGACAATGAGATTAGCACATCAACAGAGCAATAAGTTAGCAGTGAGGCATTAGCAGAGTGAGCAGGATCAAGATCCACTGAAAACTTGGTAGCTTTACAGTGTCAAATTTCATTGCTGGCAAGACATTTGTCACATTTCATGAATGGCGTGGGTGAGAGCCGAGGTTGGTGGTTTTTGTAGGTAAAGTGCATGGAGGTGACGGGAGATGAGGTTGGCGAGAGGTTAGACTGTGTATTATGTATCAGGTACATTACAAACATAGTGATATTATTTGCATCCACAGATTTTGGTTTGTTGCGTCCTGGAACAAATCTCCTGTGGATATGGCGGGCCGACTGTATATTGTTATGTAAGGGTATTTGTTACTTGATGTCAATGATGCATTCTTTGAAAATGTGTTATGTGATGTCAGATTTGTGTGAATGCCATTGAGTAATGTGGAACATTATTATAGATTTATAATAGGTTGTACGTGTAATGTTCTATGGATGTATAGGTGTTCAGAGGTTGCCTGAAGGATGTAATGCTACACACGTAAAAGCAAATTTTTTTTTTCCTAAGAAGTAGTGCATTTAATATGTTTATTTTGTAATTGTAGATTTGTTTAAAATATAGTATTTGTGTATCTTGTATTTTGTATTTCGTTTTTGAATGATTCCCATAATAAAAGTCTGAAATACTGGGGAAAATGTACTATACCTCAGTGTATTCAAGCCCTCATTTGTTCAGTTTTACGAGTCATATTTGACATAGGTCAACACCTGCTCAGTCTCTCAGGAAACCAGAATCAGAAACCACAGTGTAGAGTTAACCATTAGTAGAACCACAGGTAAGCAGAGGTGTAGGGCATCAAAGTTTGCTTTCTATCAGCAATGTTAAATCTCAAAACCTCTTCCTTGTTATAACTTTTTCTTATTTTTTGTCGTCGTCTTATCCTGTTATTTATGACTGGTTGACCAATAACGACCCTGTAGTTAAACATAGCAACATTGAATGTGTTAACACTACACCTACATTTGACCCCCCACACACACAAGATGCAAGCAATGTGAAACTTGTGAGAAATGAGATGAGAGGGAAATACGTTTTTTTCGTCCTAATACAGCAGGTTGTACCAAGATTTACTATTTCTTTGTCTTCACAGCAGTCAGGTTTTGTCAGAATATTGGTGGGGGGAAATGACATTTTAGGCTTTTTAAAATGAAATGCAGTAATGCAATTTGTGGTTTCCATTGTAACAAAACTGAACAGCAGTATTTGTTTGAAACCGAGGCACAAATGGTTGGAACACCTTGACTTTATTTCAACTTTAATTTATCCTCAATGAAAAGCTAAAACCTTTTCACAGGGTAAACTTTGTGATTTGTTGATATTTCAGTAGTCACTTCCAGCCTGACTAAGTTTTTGATCCTTGAACAATTTTGATCCAATGCTGAAAAGCAAGATATTTGATTATATTGATATTTGATTTATATATATATAGGCCATTCATTACTGCTAAACCAAAGCTGATGTTAACACAGTGAGGGAACACTTTGTGAATTTGACTCAAGCTACACTGTTTCATTTCATGAATATCATGATTGGATAGGAATAAGACACCTACAAATGTGTGTAAATGCACCAAAGATGCATTTATATCAGGGTTAAATATGGTAGATCAAACCACTTCAGGATATAGTTTGAGATATTGAGAACCACAAGTGGAAATGTATCCATCTCTCAGCTGTGTCTTGACAACCAAAACTCAGCCTGGCATCCATGACGTTCATCCCTGCATGGCCACCCAAACAATCTTGGAAGACATGAATAGATGGTCAATGCAATAATTGGTTGGCTTATTGACAATTTTGACAGCTACTACTGTCCAGATTAAACTGCAAACCACTTACCAAAGTACAATAGTAGTAGCCCTTGCTGTGACCGCTGTTAGGTTCATAACTGTATTTACCATTAACAACCATCTCCGTCTAAAAGTTAACTCCCTCTTAACTTATTTAAGGGATCGTGTAATATTGTGACCTCTATTGCAGCAATGATGTTTTGCAATAAATAAAATAGCAGGGGAAGTTGGAGTTATAAGCAGGGTTATTAGCTGATTTACATGTTATGTGCGTTACAGCAATCTGATTTCAGACTGGCTTATTGGAGAGGTGTTTATCTTGTAAGTGCAAATACATGTAGATAAAATCTTATCAGGCTACAGTCTAGACAGAAGACAAATGAAATGACCAAATGTAAGTGGGGCCTTTGTGTCTGGTGTTGTTATACTGCGTGATCAGTAAGGTCAGTTAACATTGTGTTCATGGCATAAAATGATGTGGTATTAGATGACGTCAAATCGAATCCAATAGGGTACCAGTGTTTCCTGCTAATATCAGACTGAGGCATCTGTAATCAGGACCTGTAAAAGAAGATTAAGTTGTATGAAAATTTAATATCCACACAAGGCCGCTGTGCTTTATTAAAATGCTTTTTCATGGCCTGGTGATAACCAGGTGTTAAATTCTCAGCGCTCTTGTCATTCTTTGTTTTTGCATGGGTACAGAGGAAATTTTTTTTTTAATGTTAAAAATATCTAGGAGAATTGCTAATGTCATGGTACGCACTGTTTGTTAATTTTCATGTTAATGTTTTGTACCATGTGTCCAGTCTTTTGTCAGTAATACAAATTGGATAAAATGAACACTGATATCAGACTTTATTGGCGTCAAGTCTCTGTTTTTGTGTTCCTTTATTTTTCTAGTGGCCTGGCTGTGCTGGGGGAGGAGGCCTTGAGGACGTTGGTGCTGAATACTGCTGGGATTGTGCTGGTGGTTGGCACAGTGCAAGCCGGACATGCCCGGGGGCCGCAGGGGTCCGAGTAGACAGCAGCTGAGCCGCTCAGCGCTGCCCTCACTGCAGACTCTGGTGGGAGGCGGCCTCAGCAATGGCATTGGCCCCAGAAGCAGGTACGCCACATGTGACGCATAGACCTATAGGACTTGCATCTGTTGCTGGATTTAGCTGTTTTCCAGCTTACTTTAAATTCCTTTTTATTCCCACTCATTCAAGCAGTATATAGGTGAAAGTGAATGGTTGTGTTATTGTGGATAAATGGAAGGTATAATGTTTAAAAATGGAAAATGAACAGACACATCATTGGCAAAAATCATAAAACATGGCTTTATGTATGCAGGTTAAGCTTGGGCCAGTAATGACATTTAAACCAATTATTATTTGAAGAATTATTGAGATAAATTATGTTACTGTGATGTAAATCCAGTTAGGAGAAATCGACGATTGTTGCCGAGTCTTACACCAAGAATAGCATATATTGTTTTCATTGGTTATGTAATTACCATATACAGTGGTATAACTGCAGTATGGCATAAAGTGACATAAAACATCTTGAAACTCTTGAATTTTTCCATATCTGTAAGTTGGCAAAAGTGTGTGACTCCCTCGTGCAACAGTAACTGCAACTAAACGTTTCTGAGACTGTTAAGAAATTTTAACCCATTCCTCTATGATGAACAGCTTCAACGATGGGATGTTGGTGGGTTTTCTCATTTCAGATCTTCCACAACATTTCTGCTGGTCAGCATTTCTAGGTCAGAACCTTGACTTGGACATTTCTTTATTCATCAACATCAACTTTATTCTTCTCTAACAATCCATTGGTAGAATGACCTCACACTGTCTGACTTTTGAGATTCAGTTCATTTGGAGGAGCCTGACAATTTCAGTTATGGCACCCCTTCCTGACCCAAATGTAACGATCACCTTACAAGTTACCCGGGGTTCTTTTATGACCTTGCAGACTATTACATGCCTTGGTCTTGGAGTGATCTTTTGTTGACTGACCACTTCTGGTTAACTCTCCATTTGTACACAATCTGTTTGACTGTGAACTGGTGAATTCCAAATCCTTTAGAGATGGTTTTGCAACCTTTTCCAACCTGATGAGCTTCACCAACACTTAAGATCCCCAGATATGACCTTGGTTCTTGTCATGATACACTTCCAAGATTGTTGTGAAGATTTGATTGTCTTTGGTAGACCCTGTTCTTTGCAAACACCGTTACACCCTTTCACACATGATTGTCATCCCATTGATTGAAAACAGCTGACTAATTTCACCTTCAAATTAACTGCAAAGCCCATTGGTCCAAATACGTTTGCCACTCTCAGATATGTAAATTGAATTGTTTTTGGAACTTTCTATAACAAATGGTTGGCCTTATCTACTTCCCACATTATAATGTGTTAATTTATCCTCATTCAGCTTCCTTTCTTGTACAGAGTACTTGTTCAGTTGAAACCAAAGTATTACCACAATGGCTCATTTGTATCTTCTGTTTGAACAAGGTTGTCCATTTTACTTTCTTCAGGAAAGTGCATGTCATATGTCACTTTCCTGTATTATTACCCTAACGTAATTTGCTAGGATAAAAACTTGCGTCATTTATTTTTCCAAGTCACGTTCAAAGTTTGGTTAGTTGATGTTCTGTTTGTATAGTGTATAATGATGTCCAGCCCTTTCCATCAAATGAGACTGCAAGCCACTACCAGCAGATGTCAAGCTCCTAGTAATATCCTACTTAAATGAGCAAGTGGCAAACCGAATTCATGCTGTTTGCTGTCAGCATGTGGACCAAGAGCAAACTATACAAAATATGCTCCAACATGGGTATGGCCAACAACATGCCTAGAAAAATAAGACAAAATGGTGTATACCTGATTTTGTATCGGACGCATTAGGTTTAGCCAATGTGAGACAGGCCTTCAGTTGCTTAGAAGTTACCCTCGGGTCCTTTTTGATCTTGCCAACTATTACACACCTTGCTCTTGGAGTGATCTTTGTTGGTCGACCACTCCTGGGGAGGGTAACAATGGTCTTGAGTTTCCTCCTTTTGTACACAATCTGTCTGACTCTGGATTGGTGGAGTCCAAACTCTTTAGAGATGGTTTTGTAACCTTTTCCAGGCTGATGAGCATCAACAACTTTTTTTTCTGAGCTCCTCAGAAATCCTCTTTGTTTGTGCCATGATGCACTTCCACAAACGTGTGTTGTTGTAAGAGCAGACTTTGATAGATCCCTGTTCTCTTATAAATAAACACATGGTGCCCACTCACCACCTGATTGTCATCCCATTGATTGAAAACACCTGCCCCTGATTTCACCTTCAAATTCACTGCTAATCCTAGAGGTTCACATACTTTTGCCACTCTCGCTAATATGTAATATTGGATCATTTTCCTCAATAAATAAATGACCAAATATAATATTTTTCCTCATTTGTTTAACTGGGCTATAGAAAATTCTAAAGGGTTTCACAAACTTTCAAGCACTACTGTATTCACTTGAAAAATGGCAGCTCTCCATATCAGAAACCCTGGAAAAATCTTTAATCAGGACAAAGCAAGAACAGCTTTCTCACAGAACCAAAAAAATGAAAACACGAATCTGAGCTCACCATAAAAGAACTTTTATCTGAAATAATACGATCAATAAACTGATATGCTAAAGTAATAAAGTAACAACTTTCCTGCCATAATATGGCAAAATTTTACCCACTTGAACTAAATTACAGTTAGTAAAAGCACTCGCGGGTTCATGTGTGGTTGACCAGCACAGAGTCGGTAAAATGAGACTGAACGCCGATCACGTAAAAAGAAGGCCGGATCCGTTATACATGTACATAATGAAGGCTTCAATTAGTATAAGGTTTACTTCTCTCCACAAAATTGCACAAATCAAAATGCATGAAACAGTTGCTGAATGTAAACATTTTCTTTTGCAATCTGCAACGTCTTAAAGACAGAGCTTAAAGGAGAAAGGTGTCTATTTTTCACTGATGCATTTTCACAAAAATACACCTTTCTCTTTTTGCGTGATCTGCGTTCAGTCTCATTTTACCGATTCTGTGCCGGTCAACCACACATGAACCGCACAGTGCCTTAACTAACTTTAATTTAGTTTAAGCAGGTAAAGTTTTGACCACTCGATAGTTTGAGACCTGTTTAAAGGTTTGTTCGCTCATGAGAAGGAAGCGTAGTAGGTTTTGGTTGTGTTTGAGTGCTACTTAGCCTAGCTAAGTAGGGTCCATAAATACCGCATTACTGATCAGTCCCCCGCTACTAAGTGGACGGTGATCAATTTTGAAGATGGCCATGTCTCTAGCGTGAAACTTTTACAGCTTGCTGTTTGGATTACATGCATGGCGATACCATATAGATACTGTAATACAAATTTTTCTGTAAAGGGTAATTTTTGCTTCTTACATTGTGCGTCTCATCACCAGGAGCAGTACTACATCTGGTTTATCGGCTCCCCCTCTCACCACGCTGATCACACCAGAGCCTGTGCGTCACTGCCGCATTCCCGAGCTTCCTCTGGACAGCAGTCTTCTCTTCGAGTTCCTTCTCTTCCTTTACCTGCTGGTGGCACTCTTTGTGCAGTACATTAACATCTACAGGACAGTATGGTGGTATCCTCACAGCCACCCTGCTGCCTCTACCTCACTGGTGTGTATAATGGATCTTTATTATGTTTAACGTACATGTGTACCGCGTTGTTTGTACAGGGTGTGGACAAAAAACTGAAACAACGGATGTAAAAGGACGATATTTAAATTGACTCTCAATGACAAATCCTACTATACATGAGTTAATTCACATTGTTTTCCAATTAATGTAAAGCTTGTACAGTTTTACTTTTGTGTACATATGTGAGGCATATGCATATGGTTATATTTGCATATCAGACTAACTGGCAGGAGAAAACAATTATAGCATGAATTGTCAATAGCATAGGAGGGTTTACTGGGCAGGACAGTGGTGCAGCGGTTGGTGCCATCGCCTCACAGGGCCAGCGTCCCCGGTCTTGTCCCAACCACGGGCTCGAACAGGAAGAGAGTGTGGTTAGATGCTATCAAGCTTTCCAGTCGTAGTTGTATTACTGTATGTTTTTAGCAGCAGTTCCGTGTTGTTGTAGGGTTTTTTTTGTGTACTGCATAGCCTGTGGGCACTGAAGGATGGACACTGCCATTGTGTAACAGGACAGCTTTCAGGTTTAACTTTGACAAATCTATAAAAAAAGAAATTATTTTGGTGTGCTATGCACCTAAACCAAAGCAAAGGGCAGTCTATCAATATCAGTGCAGAAACATATCATTGGGACTGTGAATGGCATTGACTTCTTAGTACCGCTGAGCTTTCTCAGGCTGTCTGCACATGTTGCACAAGAAATGTGAAGAGCCCAAGGTTTGTCTTGGTCAAAACTTTTACATCCCGAGTAGAACTCTGACTTTCTTAGGTGCAGCTGTGTTTGAGCCTTAAGGATGTTCTCGACACAGGTGGTATTTTGACTGTTGTGACATTGATCAGATGGTGACATTTCCCTGAAAAACGTGTGTAAAAATGCCATCTGTTAATGTGAGCAGCTTTTATAGCTCGTTTGGCAGCTTCTAACTTGCCTAAACATATCCAGGTGTGGCAAAGACATTTACATTGCATCTGCAGTCCTTGCCCAAGCATGTTTAGACTAACCAAACGGCTTACTTTGTGGGAAGTAAACTAGTAGACTTTAAAGCTCATGGGACATTGAATAGGCTTCATGTGTTTTACGGACTGTGGTAGCCTAGTGGATAAGGTACTGGACTCTGGACCAGAAGGTCCAGGGTTCAAATCCCATCTCTGCCAAGCTGCCACTGTTGGGTCCTTGAGCAAGGCCCTTAACCCACAATTGCTTGGATTGTAAGATTGTATCAATTGTAAGTCGCTCTGGATAAGAGCGTCTGCTAAATGCTGTAAATGTAAATGTAAATGTGATTTTCCTGATCAGCAGACAAATCCATAAAATGCAACCAAACATATTCAGGAAGCAAACTGTTGATTCTCCAGGATTCTGTGGAGACTTTTTAGCTTTGTGTGTTCCAAATTCCTGTATCAATTTTGGTCGATATTTATTTTAGGGATGCACCAAATATTTGGCAACTTAAATTTTTCGGCCAAAAATGGCAAAAGAAGCACTTTTGGTGTTTGTTCGGCTGGATAAGTGAAAAGACTGCATACATTTGTACCAAACAATGGTGTTTTTGATGATGTGATCAAGTCTCAATCATCATGGGATGAGGCACTGTTTGTAAATGCAGCAAACTTTTTAATCAAAAATTTAAACAAAAATCTTTCCTTAAGGCTTCTTTTTGGAGGAACAGCGTAATACACAAGGAACAGATTAAATGTACACAGAAGCTAATATTAGGCCTAACATGGAGGAAATGTAAACCCTTCTGTATGAGATCTGTGGTTTACCACACTTAACTGGTAACTGGTCATAAATTCATTTATTAAAACTGGGAGGAATTAAAATGAAAATAATTGATTATGTTTTAACATTTTTTTTTCAGTAAGAAATACAATTTATTTAGGCTGTTTAGTTTATGATGAAAACCATGGCAAAATTAATGAAAAACTATTCAGCCTCCGGCGTTTGGCCAGATGTTTTGTTTTGATCGGTTTCGGCCACATTTTCATTTCGTTGCATCCCTATTTATTATACTATTTCATTATACCATTAGTGTTGCACGGTATACCGATAATGGAAAAGTAACACACTACCTTGGCATTAAAAGTGGTAGAATATCTTATTTTATTAGTACTTTTGAAATCTTGACTTTGTCTGTAGTAGTGATCATATGCCACACGGTGGCACGATGAAGCAGAAGAGAAAACGGAGAGTTAATAGCTGTTAATACCAGTACTTTTGCAAACCCTTCATGGCTTATAGAAAAAGTACACACAAGAAGTGAAATATGGACTTAATTTAAGCTCATGGAAGCGTTAAGTTTATCGTAATTTCCAAACTGCTAAAACCAGGTGTTCACAATCACAAGTAGATCATCAATACCTATTATAAATATGATCAGTTTATTATGTATTATTATTATTCAACTCGGCAGAATCAGCAGTGCTGGTAATGGTCATAATGGCATGTACATTTTTTTGTCAATAATTAGTTCTATTGCTAGAAAATTCACTCATTATAAATTATTTAACCAGTGAGATCTGGCTGCAAATACAAAGTTAACTAACCTCTAACAGAAATCCCACAAACTCCAGGATAGAGAGTGACGTCAGATTACTGCTCACTGTGTAAAAGCATTAATACCAATGTTTAATTTCTAATCAAATTTAATTTCAATAATCAAATTATTAATGTTAAAATGTACCTATTAATTATCAGCATTTTTTTTTTGGTTAATTAAAATAAAAAAAAAACATTTTTACGTTCCATGTTTGATCATCCATTATTCCATTACTTTTCCTGATGTTTTAGCTTTTTGTCGTGGTATTGTTTCAGTATCGAGATGCTTTAGGCAGATGTCGTACCGAAGTTATAGTTTTGGTATCGTGACAACACTAATACCACTAACTAGTAAAATTATATAACCTGTATGCTAATTAAAGTAATAGTTAATGAATATTGTTGATTTATTGAAGTATGGAGATAAGGGCACTAGAAACACATTTTCTAAGTAGACTAGAAACGTTAGTCTAACGTATTGCGAGTTTGATGAAGACACATGTCTGAGAGCATAATATCCTGCATTGGTGCTGCTATCAGTTAAAATGATCCAGCCTCTGCAGCGTATGCGATCATGTCTACAGAAGGTGCAGCTAACATCCTCCTCAGTGAGTGCTAACCTAACAAACACTGTTGGAGCAGGGGTGCCAACGTCTGCATGTTTTTTAGAGATAGAATGTGATTGGGGAAAAAATAACTTGGTGTTAACTGGTCCCATGTATTCTATTGTAAGGCTTCTTGTCAGACTTTAATAGTAATCTTTTATTATTATTTTTTGTTTAAAGAACTTCTATCTGATGGACTACCACCTAGCCATCTTCATCACCGTGATGCTGGCCAGAAGACTGGTGTGGACTATCGTCTCAGAGGTGCCTGCTTTCTATTTTGTTTTAACCTGGTCGACCTTTGGTAATCTTTATTCATGTAGCTCATAAATAGTGTAGAAACAAGTTACTACAATTTTATACTTCACATTTTCATACCGCTATACTGGAGCCTAGTTTTTTGCTTTTTAAGAACCTATGAGAGCCACCTAACACAAACATGGGAAGCTTTGGAGCATGCGTTTTCTCAGAACAGTAGTAGGGTATTACTAATCATACAGTGGCGTGAATAGTAAACAAGCAGAAGTAGTGACAGCATTGCTGACAGATCTTAGGATTTTCAGTGTCTCTTTAGTGCTGACTAAGATGTTATACTGATGTTACTCTCGTATAGAAATCCAGTCTGTGAACACTGATACACACCCCCACTGCACTGTTGTAAAAGATGAGTGAATCTACCTGCTATGCACGGTTGGATTGGTGTTCAAAGCTGGACGAGACCTATGCAAACTGACTGATGGCTGTAATTTACGCAAATGGGTGCTGTATAAAATATTAATTCAGGGTGATGATTATTTGTACAACTTTATCCTAGCAAAATAATTGTGGCCTTTTCCCCCTCATTACATGACTATAAGGCAAATATTTAGCAAAAAAAGAGTAAATTAGTTTTTACTTCAGGCTGAAAGACAAAAGTGATTATTTCAGTTGGATATGTTCATTTTCAGTAGGCACTGCATAGAGTCTAAAGTTAACCATTCATTTAATCCAAAATAAGATATGTTGAAGTCAGTTAATTAGTGAAGTAGTCTTAATTTGTGTAGACTAATCCTTCAGTCCCTCTCCACCACTGTCTGTAATAAAAAATACTGTAATGAAAATAATACAGTTAAAAATAAAAACATAGGCACAGTCCTTTTTCTGTATTTCTGCATAAATATGCTAAAGCGTATTTCATCAGAATTTCACACAAGTTCGAGAAATTGAAATTGATTTTTTATTTTTTAAGAAGGAAGAAAAATATTATACTTTGTAGTTTATTTATTGAGGAAAATTATCCTATTTGTGAAAGTGTATGTACACCTAGGATTAGCAGTTAATTTGAAGCTGAAATTACAGTCAGGTCTGAGTGTGCACCCTGCTGTATGGGATCTATTAAAGTCTGATCTTCATAACACGTATGTGGAAGGTCATCAAGGCAGGAGAACACTGAACGACAGTTGTGTGTATGGGATGGTTGAAGGGAAAGCCACTGCTTTCCACAAAAACACTGTTGCTTGTCTGCAGCTGTTAAGATCATGTTGACAAGCCAGAAGTCTATTGGAACAACAATTTGTAGATGGATGAGCCCAAAATTGAAATATTTGTTTAAAATGAGTAGCATTATATCTGGACAAGGGCGAACACTGCATCCCTTCATAAGAATGTCATCCCAGCTGTGAAACATGGTGGTGGAAGTATCATGGTTTGGGCATGTTTTGCTGTTTCTGCTGGAATCAAATCTGTATTATACCGTTCTGTCAAAGAATGATTACATGATTAATGTTTTGGATTGGCCAAGTTAAAGCCATGTCTTTAATCAAGTAGAAATGTTGTGGAAGCACTTCTTGTGAAGAAGCTTACCAACATCTCAGAGTTGAAGCTGTTCTGTATGGAGGAATGGTCTAAAATTCCTCTAATACAATGTGTGGTACTGATCAAGTTACATTTAGTTGCAGTTATTGCTGCACAAGGGGGTCACACCAGATACAGAAAGCAAAGGTTCATATACTGTTATCACTCACAGGTAATGGGTAATACTGGATAATTTTCCTCAATAAATAAATGACTATAAATGAATATTTGTCAAGTATTGTATTTGTCTTGTTTGTCTAATTGAGTTCTCTTTTATCAATTTTCAGGAGTTGTGTGATAATCTGATGTTGTTTTAGGTCATATTTATGCAAAACTATAGAACATTCTAAAGGCTTCACAAACTTTCAACCACCACTGCTCTCTGGTGTGGAGTTTACCCCACATGTTTGCAGTTGTGTGTGTATACTGCATGTATACCCAAGAGATTAGATAAATGCCCTCAATACCACCACTTCCTCAGTCATTTACTGAAGTGTTTCTGCTCAGATAGTCATTTTTATTCATTTCATTCACGTGTTCTATTTTGTGATGTTGCTCCAAACTCTTGGTTCTGTGCTTGATAGTGGTCTATTGAACTGAGCTGATTTCTGACATTGACCATTTTGAGGAATTAAAAGACTCTTTCCTTTTGCTTGTTTACTGGTGCCAGGCCTCTCAGACAAGCCCGTCTTCATTTGTGCGGTATGTGTTGCTAATTGTGGCCCGGCTTAGCCTACTCACCATGTGTGGTTGGGTTCTGTGCTGGACACTTGTCAACCTCTTCAAGACCCACTCAGTGCTTAACCTGCTCTTCCTGGGTTACCCGTAAGTTTGTGCTGTTATTACTTTTTCCTATGACACATGATGTATCTGTTTATGTAACAAATGTATATGTGTTTTTCATTTATTTTTATGTATACAGTAAGTCCCCTAGATGCGAATCTTCGACTAACAAAATTTCAAACATGCGAACCTGCGTGTGCAATGCATTGAAAATTATTTAAATAAGTGCAAAAGAAAAATAGTGAATTTTGTAAGTTGAAGTTGAATGGCAGTGTGGTAGGTTAGTTCACATCTCTGGTGCTTAACGGAGGTGAGCAGAACGCCGTTGTTTACTTGGTCTCAGTCATATTTGAGCTTTATCAAGAAATGGTTGTGTCATGCTTGGGCAGAAAGTGGGAGATGAACACTAGAAGCCAGTACAGAGCAGAGCTTTATAAAAAAAAAAACTGAAAAAACCCTGGAGAACTGAGTGCAATAACAAATCCTGGACATAGAGTACACAAACAGTCCAAAAAACTAACAGCTTGAACTGCAAAGAAGCGAAACGAACTCGATTTGCAGTTAACAAGGAAACTGCAGGGTTTAAATAACCAAACTATTGACAGGACCTCGACAGCTGAAGTAAATCAGAAAATCGGAACATTAGCATAGATGACGCCGCCACTGAAGGATGATGTGGAGGGAGTGATTGATGCTGGGAAGTGTACTCCTGAAGGACTGTGGTTGTGACACCGTCTGTACAGTACATACCTCCTCCTCATGGAATAGTTATTATATTTTGGATATAAAAACCCACTCTCGGAACGGAACTTGTTCATATCTAGAGGACTTGCTGTATTCAACATTAATGTTTGTGCGTCTCAGTGATCTTAATTATCAGTTCATGCAAACAAGGTCTTTGTGATATTTAGCTTGAAAGTAAGATAGTGTGTAACAGTAAATATAATGGGGCAGCGGGACAAATGAATTCTGTTGCACAGTAAATATTTAAGATACATAATGCAGGTCGCTTGTAATTCCTATGTAAATGTGATTTGTCTCCATGTAGTTTGTTCAGTAACAAGTTTTGTATAATTTACAGTGTTTAAAATAAATTACATTGGAGTTGGGAAGCAAAAGCTATGTATGTGTTTCGGAGTGGGGGGTTCCAAAATATTATCTACAAAAGGGGGCACTGCAGAAAATGTCTGGGAACCACTGGGCTAGACCGATCAAGTCCTAGTCTAGAATAATATAAAGAACACAGACCAATAATTGTATTTGAGAAAGAAACTATGTGGTACCTAACTAAACAATTATGCTTTGTGAGACATGGCATTCTTGCATAAATTAGCACCACAGCCAACTTTGCATAAATATCTTTATGAAACAGGACCAGTTTTCCAGAAGTGTACACATTTAAATTTGTGGTTAAATGTTAACAACTCATTAATTAGTAATGTTCAATTTGTTCAATTTTAAATTTGGTGAGATATTCATTATTCCCTGTAGATTCATTATCGCATTTGGCTGGTGTTAACATCTGTTTCACACCAGATGCAGACCGAAACATGTTATCAAACCAAATATGGGTTTGCAGGGCACAGATTTGGGTGTGTTTTAACAGTAGCACACAGCCAAATGTCCTTGGAAACATGTGGTTGCATTTCATAAAGTGTTTCAGCATGTTTACTTGAGAAATTCAAAGTACCCTTTGAATGATTCTACTTGTATTGTAGCTACAAGTGCTGCTTATAAACTGTCAAGCACAAGTGACTGAACCCTTTGTGAAATGACCAGAAATGTAAACACAGCATTGGACCAGTAGTGGACCAGGTTGAACATTACACAGAGCAACCTCAGCTTGTTTATAAATACATACAGTTTGTGAGCCCTTTTGTTCCTGCATCAGTATAACCTAAAATATAATCAGACTTTCACGCATCCTAAACATCGATTTTAAAAAGAACAAAATTTACTGAATGAGACAAAAATAATACTGAAAGCAAAGGTTCTCACATTTTTCAAACAGACATGTAAAACTGGACAATTTTCCTGAAATAATAAATCATCTGTTTAATTGAGTTCTCTTTTAAATTACTTTTAGGTGCAGTGTGAAAATCTTTGGCTGTATTCATCAAGATTCTTAGTGTTAAGACCAGTTCCTAGTGACAAAATTCTAAAAACCTTAGAACTGTGGGCGTTTCCCTCCAGATCCTATTAAAGATGAAAGTTATTCATAAACCATCTTAACCCTAAAAGAGCTCCTAAGGTGAAAACTGTTAAGAATAGGGAGGAGGACTTGTAGGAGGCTTAGGAGATGATAAAAGATGAGCCATGTTCTCAACACACTGAATAACGGAGTTAATAAATCCGATTAGATCGTGCAGGAATAATGTCTGTGGTGGATCTTATTAGAGATGTGGTACAATTGTGTAACATCCGAAATGAATGTTACATACGAACCAATACCAGTTAAATAGACACAGCAGCAATCACCTGAAGAGCGGAGCTGCATCTCCTCCAGTTCATAAGTAGGTTACAAAAAGTAGGCATTCTAAATACACTGTTAATAAACTAAAGCAAAGAAATGCTTGTGGTCAGTGTAAAATACGCAGAAGCAGCATATGCCTGTTATTTCAAAGGCTTATAGTGGGCTATATAGTATTTCCCTAATTTGCAGTGCATTTGTGTGAGTGCATTTCTGTGTGTGACGAGGATGACAAACCATCACAATCTTCGAACAAATGCAGCATACCTAGCAAACGGGTAAACCCCGTCTCCTGATTGAGATACGTTTTTGTGTTCTCCTTGCTCAGATTGCTTCTGAATCACTCAAGCTAAAACTCATAGCTAGGAGTTTTTATGCGAAGTTAGGAGCTCTCTGAGGATTCTTAGAATCTTTATGAATATGGCCCCTGGCATTTTAAGCCACATTTATGCAGAAATGCAAACAATTCTAAAGGGTTCACAAACTCTTAAGCACCACTGTACAGCAGAGTATGTATTTGAAGCAAACAAAAGTATTTTGGGAGCAATGACATAAAGAACAATTATTGTTAAGTGTAAAACTAGGTATTTGCTGATCCCACGTGAGCTACACCGAACAGGAGAAGGTTAAAGCAGCCCCTGAAATTATATGCAGATAACCCAGACCTTCATAAAGGGTAACTGAGGGTAACTGAATTATATAATCTATTATAGTCATCGCCCCTCTTTAGGAATTATTGTTCTGCCCTTAAATCCACATGTTTCTATCTCGCCAGATTCGGTGTGTATGTGCCACTATGCTGCTTCCACCAAGAGGGCAGGAGTCAGCAAGTGCAAACAGACTGTGGCTTTTCAGAGCAGGATGGGGCAGAAAGCTCTATGCAGCGACCCAAGGACTTCCTAGCACTGGTGCGTGAGAACCTGCGAGAGCAGTTCTCCAGCCCTGCCCATGTGCCTGCCCATACATGCCCGCCATCGCCTGAGCTCATCCGCAGTGAGGTGGAGGAGCTCAAGAGTGACTTTAACCGCCGCATCAAAGAGGTGCTCTTCAATTCGCTATTCAGCGCTTATTACGTAGCCTTCCTGCCGCTCTGTTTTGTCCAGGTATGTTTTTCTGAAATATCATGAAATACGGTTATGAATTTATTGTCCCCTCCAGTGGTTTCACGATGTCTAGACTTTTTATGACATCTGTCCACAGAACACGTAGCGTACCGGTGTGTATATATATATCAGTATTTTCTGGCATTTTATCGCTAACGATAATTAGACAATACTTGGGCAGTGTGCATATTGGGTCTAAAATATTCAAACTGGCATAGTTTGCAGATTTGAGCAACATCCAGCTTTTCAAACCCAAACTACCTAAATGTCAGGCAATTAAATGTAAAGACGTACACTGTGAGGCCGGCGCTGTCTGTATTTTGTCTCGTGGTGCAGTTTGTTCACTCATTTTTAACTTCAGTCATGCACTTTTAGGTAGAACCCGGTATTGATTTGTGGCGTGAGCATGCTGCAGTGCGCCTGTGCAGTGGCTTGTCCTACCTGGTTTCATGACCCAGTGAATATATGGACTCTTAAGGCATGATTTTGACTGTTTTTGCAAAGTGACTCATACAGTGATGATGTCAGCTTGTACCTCATTAAAACAACAATCAAGATGTCACTGCTGAAGCATATTGCCCTAGCACAGAGCAAGGTTGACATTTTTCTGCAATTCTTTAGATACCCCTGGATTCTTTTATGACCTCCTTTAGCACTGCATTTTCTGTTATTGATATAAACTTTACAGACTTACCTATTCCTCTTTTGTGTCCCATTTGTGGACAGTTATTTTGGATGCAGAAATCCAGATTATACTACCATGTTTTACAGTTAATAAAGGATATTACGGATCATGTGCAATTGGTATTTCAATACAGTGCAGTAAAATTTATTTACTTTTTTTATCTGAATATATGTATGTACTGTTGTTTGCAAAATGCACATCGTTTGTGACTGTCCCAAAATTATTATCTCAGAAATAAAAAGCAAGTATGTTGTATGTGTGTTTGCTCATCTACCTCCAGAACACACAATACTACGACATGCGATGGTCATGTGAACACCTGATCATGGTGTGGATCAACGCATTTGTAATGTTAATGAGCCAGCTTTTGCCTCCCAGCTACTGTGACCTGCTGCACCGCTCAGCCGCTCACCTGGGCCGATGGCAACGGCTCGAACATGGGTCCTACAGCAATGCACCTCAGCACACGTGAGTGTTAGAAACCATATTCCTGTGTTTTATGGACCAGAATACATAGTGTACTGAGACATCATCAGTGAGCTTGTGGCAAATTTGAATGACTATGCATTGTAGGAATTTGGAGTTGACCATAGAAGTTCATTCCAGCTGTGTAGAGCACTGTATATGACATGGCTCATATAACTCCTCTTGTCACCTGTGATGCATATGACCGTTGATCCTCTTAATAAATAAATAAATATATATATATCTGACGTATTGCCAAGTCTTTAGGAGGTAAATGTGGTGTAGCAGGTGGTCATTAGTGGGCAGACTGTCACGCCATCAGATGATGTGTATGATGATGGTGTACAGAGATATAAATGCACCTAAACATTACATATTGAACACTTGTTTACTAAAAATGACAACAGTTTGATCTATGGCTGTGGTACATGAGACCGGTCTCACACTTGAGTCCAGGCTCGAGACATTTGTTTGATGTTTTGGACTTGTCTCAGACTTGTTAGTAGTTGAACTGCAACTTTTCTCAGTCTAAGAGATTACTCTCCTGGGACTGTTTGATATTATTTGAGGTACACAGCTGTTTGTGTTTTATTTGCTTACTTTTTTAAAAGTTAAATAATGTTAAACCATTGTTCTAGTGATACATGCAGCTGTCATTCCTTTAAACATTTTGACAGAGACCGGTTAAATTTAGTTCAGACTTATTGTACTTATTGTATCTGTCCCTACTCACTCATTCTTTATTCTATATACTATAGTTTGTTTTTTTCTAGTCTGTATTTTTACTATAGTGTATTTTCTTTACATATATTTTTTTAATTGTTATATTTAACATCCAGGCTGCCCAAGGAGGTTGGATCCCTATTTGAGTGTTGGCCCTCCCAAGGTTTCTTCCCTGTAATGTTAGGGGAGTTTTTCCTTCCCACTGTCGCCTCAGGCTTGCTCAGCTATTGCTTTGAGCCAGTATATTTGTAAAGCTGCTCTGAGACAATGCTGTGTTGTAAATAGTGGTGTATAAATAAATATGACTTGGACTCTGACACCTGTTCCCCACCATCTGATTATTCAGCAACTTCAGAAACTTGTTGAGATGCTTCAGTAGTCAAGTATAAGTATAAAACTGGGGTAGCACTGACACCTCACAGCGAGAAAGTCCTGGGTTCATTCCCAGGTCCTCCCCATGTCCATGAGGGTTTACTCCAGGGTGTCCGGTTTCCTCCCACAGTCCAAAGACGTGTTAGGTTCATTGGTGTCTCTAAAAAATGCCCCAAGAAAGTGAGTGCATGTGCCCTATAATGGATTGGCACCCTGTCTAGGGTTGTTCCTGCATTGCACCCTATGATGCCGGTTAGGCACCCACTCTCCTCCAACCCTGTTCATGATCAAATGGATAAGAAATTAATGAATTTTTTAAAAACTAATATTATACTTGTTGAATCATTGAAAAGTGGCTTATATCAGATAGTTATTGGACTAAATCAACTCTCTCTTGTAATGTTTTGGTATGTAATGAATACATACCATGTTTATTAACATGTATGTAAGCCCATTCAACTACTTCCTTTCATTCTCATGTTGGCAAATCTGCAAATATTTCTTAAGAAGACTGAACTGTAAAAGGCAACGTGATCACAAAACCTGCTGCTGTTTACATATACAGTTACTGTGGATATGTTCCTGATTTTTGCTCCATTGTATGATTGCTTCAGTAAAATCCAAATAAGGTGGTAAGATCTTACAGTAGCAACAAAAACCATGAGTAGATTTATATTAATATTTCTTCCTCGTATGTCATAGTTAACATCACGGTTAGAAATGATCAAGTTCCATTATTGAACATTTTTAAACCATACCCAAGCCAAGTAATGAGACTTTTTCCCTCTCTCACTTTTCTCTTTTGTTACACAGGTGGTCTGAGAGCACAATCTGGCCACAAGGTGTACTTGTGCGACACAGCCGATGTCTCTATAAGGCTGTGGGACCGTATAATGTGGCCTTGCCGTCTGATGTCTCTCATGCCAGGTTTTATGTGAGTAGTCTTTGATTCTTGGATCATTTTTTAGGGAGGAGGGGAATTAAAATTGACTAGCAGATTTCAGCTGCCATTACAGCTAAAGGCACAGTATTTAAAAAAAAAATCATAAACTAAATTTGTAGTTTGATATGCACCAGGGCTTTGGTAAATTTAAATTTGGTAAATTTCTCGCAAATTTGTGAAAATTTTAGGCCTTTTTTAATAAATACGTGAAAATGATTAATGACTGTGCGTTTTTAGAGATTAGTTTGAGTTCAGGACTCTTGAGCAAGACAAGACCCTTAGCCCTAAGTAGCTCAGCCCAGTTGAAGTTGTTTTAGAAAGGGGGAGCTGCTTAAATGCTACAAATGTCTTCTTGCCATATAGCCAATCGTGCTCATGTCCCAAGTCAAAATAATTAGTTAATGCTGTATTGTGGGGATAAACACCCAGGAAAAAAAAAAAAAAAAAAACATTCCACCCCGGAACCTTCCCATCCCTGAGGCTGCAATAAATGAAGGTAAAATATAAAATATAAAACCAAACCTGTGTAACATAGAAACTTCAAGTTCCCATTTTCATATTATAATCTTTGTGCTATATACAGTCAGTCAAGAATTATTGGCACCCTTGAAATGGATGGGAAACGATATGAAAATGTCCTGTGGTTAATTCTAATAATAACTAATAACTGCAAATATGACATGGGTCAAATCTTTAATTGGTTAAGAATTCATTATGAATAAATTAAGGAAAAACATCCCGTGTTTTTAATAAAATTACATCACCATTATCAATACCTATAGAAATTGACATGCAACTGAAACATGTTTCCATTTTATATTTAACTTTACATACCGTATTTTTCGGACCATAAAGCGCACCAGATTATAAGACGCAATATCAACGATCGGCTGCTAACGGATCTATTTTCATACATAAAGCGCACCGGGTTATAAGGCGCATTAAATGAAACTAAAACCTTTAGTTCCGTCGGAAGCTCAGTTTGGTCTTTACCTGGCGCAGGGCGTCTTCTTGCTTCCTCCACTTCCGTACCATTGATTCGTTAATGTTGAATTCTCTCACAGCTGCTCTATGTCCATGTTGTACTGCGTAACTGATAGCGTTGTGTTTGAAATCCGCTTGAATGAATGAATGCACGTACCCTAATGCTGAAGCACATACCGTATTACTCCTCAGTGCTGCGCACTACGGTTGCCATAAGCTTCATAACTTACCAAGGCCGTGCTAAAACATTTTGACAGATTTATGAGCGCCATGTACCATCTACAATCGGTTCTAGGTCAGAAAGCACAAGCAGAATTGATTCATACATTAGACGCACCGCATTTTTAGGCGCACTGTCGATTTTTGAGAAAATTAAAGGATTTTAAGTGTGCCTTATGGTCCGAAAAATACGGTATATACTTTTTCATGGCTGAGAAACACTTAGAAACTTGCAAGACTGCTGTTTCACTGGTAGGCAGCTTTGACTTCTGTGATGTGGAGAACATAGACAGAATCATGACTGTCTGAACTGAATATGGAAATGCATCAACTTTGGAGATTTATTTAAGCTTGTTACGCAATATATATGGACCATTCTCTTGCAGAATTAGCTCAAATTAACCATAAACCATAACCAAAAATAAACTATGTTTAAAAAAATAGGTTTTCGGACCTTGGTATATTAAAAATTTATGTCCAAGGCATTTTTTATACAGTATTGAAGACAGAAATAAGTTAAATGTATACAAAGCCATCATTTCGTGGACGTTTCTATTGGGAGGTAACACTTTTCATGCTGCTTTGTAAATACAAGAGCCTTTGATTGGATGATTACTGCAGAGCAGTACAATTATTTTCCATTATGAAGTGAGTAGTTTCTGTGGTTCTTTGAGTGATCTGGGGTTGCTTCAGTTGGCCAGGTCTAGGGTTATTAGTACTGAATGACCAGGTTATTCCTTCAGTGGATTGTTAATCCTCTGATGGCACATGCATATAATGCGAAATATTCATATTTTATTTAGTACTTTTTTTATGAGGAGAAAGCATCATGTGACTGCGTGCTTAGGGGGTTTATATGATTGAATGGTGATATATGATATGGTGCTGTTGCACTGTAATCAGTAGAGAGTATAGGGAGGTGTCCGAGTTTGTAATGGGATCATTACAGATATAACCTATAATTACAATTTCTTCACAGGGTCAAGCAACATCAATGCAATTAACAGGGTGAAGAATTATCAACATGGAAATACTGTATTGTTGGTATTGTAGGGTATTTTGCATAAATGTAGTTTCAGTTTTTAGTAATTAGCATGAAATTAAGGTAACATGGCTTATTAGAGAGGCAGTGTTGTACAACCTGTGGCTTGCCTTGTCGGCCCAAGATCCTCGAATCAAATCCCCTCTGTGTGACCACGCTTAAGAACATCAAGTGAATTCTCACGAGACCACTCTCTCATATATTCATATATATCTCATATATTTGTGGACAGTGGTGGCCTAGTGGTACTGGACTAGGGACCAGAAGTTCCAGAGTTCAAGATTTACCTCTACCATGCTGCCACTGTTGGCTCGTTGATCAAGGTCCTTAACCCACAATTGCTTAGGTTGTAAGAGCATATCTCAGAATAAGAGCATCTGCTAAATGACTACATGCAAGTGTGAGGTAAAGGTAACCTATTGTAATGAATAGGCTATCTAGTAAATGCAACGTGATATTTAAGCAATACCTTGTGTTTTTCTTGACAGTTCCTGTTTCATAAGCCATTGCGGATCCTGAACCTACTGATCGGGATCGAATCGAGCGTGGTGCTATATCAGCTGTACTCATTGCTGCGCTCCGAGCGTTGGAACCACACGCTCTCACTGGGCCTCATTCTCTTCTGCAATTACTACGTGCTGTTCAAGCTGCTGCGGGACCGCATTGTGTTGGGAAAAGCCTACTCGTACCCCCTGAATGGAAACAGCCTTGGCCTCAAGTCCCAATGACGTGCACTCGGAATTGGGCATTTTAATGAGTGACTATGAACTGCAGTCGGTGTTTCTTTTGATACGGTTCTATTTTCATGCAACGTTTCTATCTATTTAAGAAAATATTTTATTTTGTATACTGTTACATGATCGGGGCATTACGTTTGAGAGACGTGATGTCATTTCTTCCCGTCTGTGTAATTTTGAGGATAAACAGAAAACGGCACAGCTGGGGAAATTTGAGTTTCAAATGACATCTTATTAAATTCTGCCAAAGATGCTCTTAAACAGGCGATCACTCGAGATGAGTTGTCCAACTACATTCAGTCTGTGGCCTGTAAAGTAAATGCTGTATTATTTTTGATTGCATTACTATTATGATTACCTGTGCGTAGTGTGATCCAGGTGCATTTTCAGACTTCACTTTTTTCTATCTAAACTATGCTCCATCAGGTCTGTCATCACAGCATTTTGAAGCTTAAGCAGGCGCAACATTGTTTCCTGTTTATTTATGTTTATCTCTGTGCCAAATCCCAGGGTGCTCTGGGAGCCTTTCTTGCTTATCATGCTCAGTATGTTTAATGAGCATGGCTATATGGATGCTGGCTGGGGCCATAGTTGAATTTGCAGTATTTGATTCAATTCATCATTATTTCAAATGCCATGCCATCCAAAATAAACAAGGAATTTTATCCCTTTGTCTCACTCCATGGCTTCCTTGATTAAGTTGTGTATGTATTAATGGGATATTGAAGTGATGTGACATGTTGCCTGGTGATTTATACCAAATGATAGATTTAGCAAACACAGGTTTCACAGTGTAGACTTCTAACTCCTTCTCCTCTAAACCATGCTAAATTGTTATAAGTACAGTGGTGCTTTAATATTTTTTAAGGCTTAAGAGTTTTTTGTATTTCTGCATAAATATGACCGAAAACAATCATTCTAACAGTGGACAAACCGAACCAAATTAGACAATTAATATTATAGAAGAAAAGCATAGGAAGTAGAAAATGGAAAGTATGGGAAGTAGAAGAAAGGAAGAAGTAGAATATAAGTGTAGGAAGTAGACTGTAGGAATTGGAAGTAGAAGACAGGAAGTGGAATACAGTAAGTATAAGACTGGAAATAGAAGATACCAGTAGGAAGTAGGATAGGAAGTTGACAATAGGGGGCAGAAGATGGGAAGTACCAGATGGTAAGTAGAAGTAGAAAATAGGAAGTAGATGATAGGAAGTGGAAGAAAGGAATACAAAGAAGATGGGAAGTAGAAGACTGGTATATGAAGTAGGTATATGAAATAGGGTAGTAGCGTAATCGATAGGAAGTAGAGGATAAGATGGTAGATTAGAAAGTAGAAGAGTGGAAGTACAATATATGAAGTAGAAGGTAGGTCTAGAAAGTAGAATATAGGAATAAAAAAGTAGAAGATATGAAGTTAAAGATAGAAATAGGAAGTCAAAGTTAGGAATTCGAACAGGAGGTAGAAGATAATTGGAAGAGAGGAATAGGACGTAGAACATAGGAAATAGCAGACAGAAATAGGAAGTACATTAAATTAATGGGAAGTAGATTTGAAGTTGAAGATAGGAAGTAGAAGATAGGAATATGAAGCGAAAGCAATAAAGTAGAAGATAGGACTTGGACATAGTAGATAGGAAATAGATGAAAGGAATAGGAAGTCAAAGACAGGAAGGTGAAGTAGAAGAAAGTAATAAGAAGTAGAAGATAGGAAGTGGAATGTAGTAAGTAGAAGACTGGAACTAGAAGATAGTAGTCGACAATAGGAAGCAGAAGATGGGAATAGGATGTAGATGGCATAGAAAATAGGAAGTATATGATAGGAAGTGGAAGACAGGAATACAAAAGATAAGAAGATAGGAATAGGAGGTAGAAATTAGGAAGTAGAAGATTAGAAATAGAAAAGTGGAAGTACAATATATGAAGTAGAAGGTAGGAAGAAAAAAATAGGATGTAGAACATAGGAAGTAGCAGATAGAAATAGGAAGTAGATGATAGGAATTAGAAGTAGTAGATTAGGATGCAGAAGATATGAAGTAGATGAAAGGAATAGGAAGTTGAAGACAGGAAGGAAGATGGGAATAAAAAGAAGAAGATATAAAGGAAAGATAGGAATGGGAAGAAGAAGATAGGAAGGGCAGTATAGAAATAGGAAGTAGAAGTTAGGAATTAGAACACAGGAAGTAGAGGATATTAAGTGGAATAGAGGAATAGGACGTAGAACACAGGAAGTAGGTGATAGGAATAGGAAATAGAAGATAGGAATTGGATGTAGTAGGAAGCAGAGAATATGAAGTAGATAAAAGGAATAGGAAGTTGAAGAAAGGAAGTAGAAGATAGTAATAGGAAGTAGAAGTAAGGAAAAAGAAGTGGAAGATACGAAGAGGAAGTAGAAGATGGGAATAAGAAGAAGAAGATAAGAAGTCGAAGATATAAAGTAGATGATAGGAATAGGAAAGAGATTTGCCTCGAATCGTCTGTATTTCTACATAAATATGACTGAAAACAATCATTCTAAAAGTGTACAAACAGAAGCAAATTACACAATATTATACTTAATATTATAGAAGAAAGTCAAAGGAAGTAGAAGATAGTAATAGATTAGGATTAAGGTAGATAGGAATAAGAAGCAGAAGCTTAATAGGAACAGGAAGTAGAAGATTGGACGTAAAATGTAATAAGTAGAAGATAGGAAGTAGAAGACAGGAAAAGGAAAAATAAGATGGGACGTAGACTAGGAACTAGAAGATAGTAAGTAGAGGTAGAAGATAGGAAGCAGAGGATGTGAAGTAGATGAAAGGAATAGGAAGTCGAAGATAGGAATAGAAAGTAGAAGATAGGAATTAAAATGTAGTAGGTAGAAGATAGGAAGTAGAAGATAGTAATAGGAGAAAGAAGAAAGGAAGTAGAACATAGGAATAGGAAGAAGACAAGAGGAATAAGAAGAAGATAAGAAGTCGAATATATGAAGTAGATCATAGGAATATGCAGTAGAAGATAGGAATAAGAAATAGAAGATTTGCCTCAAGAATTGTCTGTATTTCTGCATAAATATGACAGAAAACAATCATTCTAAAAGCAGGCAAACCGATGCAAATTACACAATTAATATTATACTTGGTGTAACCCATATGAAATATGAAGCTACTAAAACCTCAAGTCATTTAAGAGGTGTAATTACTTGTTGTACCCAGTAGTAGAAAAAGCCATTACCTTTGTTCCTTTTTGGCTTGAGAGATTTTTACAACGTGCTGCAGACCAGCTGAGCAATATTCGGTACAAAAGTAATACATAATGGTTCTAAATATTTTTGCATTTTAAGCATCTATTCGAGCTAATAAACTGTTTTTATAACCCCGAATTCCCAGCTGTGAACGTGAGGGAGGCAGTTTTCTGTCAAGTAAGTGTTTGAAACTCTGGTAAGTGGAACCACAAGTTTTCTGTCGTAATAGCCTAGCTATTCGCTGTAAAGGGAGAGTACATTTTACTTTTCGTACACTTTATATTAGAAATGGCAAGAATAAAAAACCCAATCGGCGTTATAAGAATTTTTTTTAATGCTTGTAAAAATGCTGTAAAATTATAGCTTGCTAATCGCTAGTGGTGCTAATTGCTGGTTGCGAATTGCTGTGTAGTGGCTTTGTTTACGTTAGTAGAATTACTAATAGTTTGGTGGAGCCATCAAAGGCACAGTGGCACATGTTTTGGTTAAAAAATCATTTTAGTTTGGTTAGATTGATACATCTTAATAATTTACAGCATAACTGTGCTATGATTTAAATATATTGTGGTATCAGAATGTACATATTATAATTAATTAATTAATCTTAGAGTTAGTGTGTTTCAATATCATATTCATGTTAAAAAGGGATAATTAGACATGTTACAGCTAAAAAGTGGGAAAGAGAATAGTAATTCATTAAGTCAGTGCTAAAATACCAATACTGGAGTTAATGTATGATGGATCCTTACATGTTAAATGTCAGTGTTGTTGTAAGTAGGAATGTTATTAATAATCATTTGTAGTCAAGGTTGTCATTAGTTTTGTACGTGTTTAAGCTGTTTTTTTAAAATTTAGAAAAAGAACCTAAGGTCTTCATCTTAGGAACATAAAAAATATGAGCATTCATTGTTCTGCACTTCTGTGTAGATTGTTTTTTCTTAGAGACCACAGAAAGACTCAGAGGATTATGATGGCGAGCCCAGCCCTGTGAACTGCTGATGGTCCAAAAGAAGTGGTGTGGCCTACCGTTAAGACCGTTTACAAGAGACACCGGATTTATCAGAATTTTGCCTAGCATCAGATAAGAACTTATTCACACTAATTACTCTACCAGGTAGAATAAGCCATAGGAAACAACCTTTTATATACACATTCAGGACTTGAAACTGAAATTTGGAATCCATACCCTCTCTAAATACAAGAAGCGGCATTGAATTGAATATCTCTTGCCCACTTAACATAATTTTATTTTTAAGAGATCTATTTTATTTCTAAGTTTTATGCAGAGCTGTATATGTTAATTCATTGCTTGTGTAGCACTAAATGTGTTAATTGTTCAACTTCACCTCTTCATTTCAAGGTGTACTGCTTTTCGAACCTAGTTTAGTGTTAGTGCTCTTTTTGTCATTAGTAAGCTTAGGCGCTACAAAAACTTGGCGAGCCAGCCAGGAGCGGTTTTGGGCTCCTTGTTGTGTGACAGTTGAACAGTTGGTGCTTTGTTGCAATTTTCATTTTGAATACTGTTACTGCTAACTTAGAATTTACTTTGGGGTAATAAAGAAAATGGATGTAATTCAGTCTGAAAATGTTAAAGTACTCAACTCTGTTTTAGTGGGAGGGTTAACTGGTGATGGTGGACGAAGAGGTTATGGAGTACTTGGTGCAGTTTGGTTCCATAGAAAGAATAGTTAAGTTTACTAGTGGAGAAGGTCAGTTTAAAGACACAGCTGTAGTGGAATTTGCCACAGGTGAACCCATTCAGTTCCTTCGGGACATCTTGCCCTGTAAAAGATCCAGTCATAACCCAAATGTCACCCATCACATCCAGCTTCTGTCTGAGCTGTATGCTGCTGACAAAGGTTCAAGCTTAACTAGCTCGTACTTAACTGAACTGAGAAGTATTGCTAAACTAAGTGGGGCAGACTTTGAGAAGCTCCTGCTAGACGAGCTGACTAGGATTCGGGAGTCAACTAAAAGTCAGCATACAGCTGAACCAGATGCATCAGAAATTACCCATGAACCCCAGCCTGCTAGCGACACAACCCAAGCTAGCCTAACAGATAACGAGAATCAAATTCCTCTAGGAAGGGGCTCTGATGTGACCTCCTTCCATGAAACTAACCCACCCCACAGTAGGTGCAGAGGCATCACCCTCACACCGAAGACAAGTTTTCTCCATATCTTCTGAACAGCTCATCACTTCTGAGGTTCAGAAGGTAGTAGTTGAGCATGTAGTTAAGAGCAGTGACATATATTCCCAGTATCATGGCCATGTCAAACTTAGGCCTTTCTCAGGGAAGATGCCTTGCTCAAATTTTGAGTTTGATTATGACACATGGTGCAACCACGTTGAATTCCACCTCACAGATGCCACTGTGTCTAATAAACAAGCTGTCAAGAAAATAGTTGAGAGTCTTCTCCCAACATTGTAAAGCAACTTGGGCCTAACTCCACACCCCATAACTACCTTAGTTTACTGGACTCGGCGTATGGCACGATTGATGATGGAGATGAGCTTTTTGCAAAATTTCTAACCACCAATCAGGACTCTGGTGAAAAGCCTTCAGAATATTTACAACGCTTGCAGACAAACCTGAGTAAAGTCATTAAACGAGGTGGCATTGCTGCTAGTAATTCAGAACGTCAACTGCTTAAGCAATTCTGTAGGGGTTGCTGGAATAATGGCTTAATAGCAAATCTGCAGCTTGAGCAAAAGAAAAATGACCCACCATCATTTCCTGAGCTACTTCTTTTGCTACGTACTGAGGAGGATCGACAAGCTGCCAAGTCCAGCCGAATGAAACAACACTTGGGGGCTTCCAGAACCAAAGCACAAGCTAACTTGCTCCCAGTGGAAGAGTATGCCATTAATGAGATGATTATAGCGGCCCCTGCTGACGAGGCACCACCCAACAAAGAACAAATGTTGGAAAAGCTAGAAGCCAAAAAGGCTTCACTGGAAGCATCTTTGAAAGGTGGGTCAAGTCCAACACATTCCAAGTCAAGTAAGAAATCTAAGTCTAAATCCAAGGTCACCAGTGAGAAAAGCCGCTCGTGCACAGACGAAGTGAAACTTACAAAGAAACCTCGCCCATGGTACTGTTTCAAGTGTGGTGAGGACGGCCATATTGCACCCACATGTAGTAATGAACCAAACCCCGAACTAGCAGAGGAGAAGCACAAAGAATTCAAGCAGAAACAAAAGGCATGGGAAGAACAAAATGAGCCTAATTTAAACTAAATTCAGTTTCTGTGGAGGGACTACCAGGAACTGGAATTAATCATGAATGTCCCAAAACAAAACCCCAGACCAAAATGTCCATTCACTCTCACAAGGTTGAAAACCAAAATATTCTTCCCAAAGGACTTGTAGGGCAGAAATGTATAGCTAATGTCATTGTGTCAGGAGTTAATAGTAATTGCCTCCTCGACACTGGGTCTCAAGTGACCACCATATCTGCTTCTTTCTACAACAGAAATCTATCAGAGCATCCCATCCAACCCATCGATTGCTTGACTGTTGAAAGTGCTAATGGCTAGGATGTTCCATACTTGGGTTATGTGCCCCTCAGCATTAAGTTTCCAAAAGACTTTGTTGAAACTGAGCCTGAAGTTTATACTTTAGCTTTAGTGGTCCCAGACTTGCGAGCTAATTGTGACTTACCTGTACTGATAGGAACAAATGCCCTTGATGTCTTGTACAATGAACACTGTCATGGAAAGAACCCAAATGACTTGTCCTCTATCTATGCCTATAGGCAGATTCTTTGTACACTTAGGCTCAGAAAAGAGGTGAGCTCTACAGGGAGGATAGGCTTAATGACTCTAACAGGCAAAGTGTGGCAAGTGATACCTGCACAAGAGAGAGTTCTACGTGAGGGCTTCGTCTTGCCTGGTGGTATTTTTGTAGAGTGTTGTCTTGTCACTTTACCCAAGCAGCGTCTTCACAACTTACCTGTGTGGGTTAGGAACGAAACTGAGCACAATATCACCCTTCCTTCAAACTGTGTTCTTGCCGAGCTTCAAACTCCCGATAAGATATATGATAGTTTGCCCACTTTAAACCAAAATGCTAACACTGTGAAATGTTGTACAGCTACTGCTCAGCCAGCTACTGAGCATATGAAGCCGGATCTGACATTTGATTTCAGTGATTCCCATCTCCCAAAAGAATAGATGGATAGGATAACACAGAGTCTAAATGCTTATGCTGATGTTTTCGCTCAACATGATTTGGATTTCGGGCATGCTTCGAAGCTGAAGCACCATATGAATCTAAAAGACGAAACACCTTTCAAGCATAAATCCAGACCAATTCACCCAAATGATTTTGAGACTGTGAGAAAACACTTGCAAACACTACTAGATGCAGGAGTGATTAGTGAGTCACAGTCCCTGTACTCTTCACCCATTGTGGTGGTTCGGAAAAAAAATGGAGAGATTCGTCTTTGCATCGATTATCGCAAGCTAAATTTGCTGACAGTACGAGATGCATATGCACTTCCCAACTTGGAAGAGGCTTTTTCAGCTCTTGCAGGATCCAAATGGTTTTCAGTAATGGATCTTAAGTCTGGTTATTACCAGACTGAAATGGAGGAACTGGATAAAATTAAGACTGCTTTTGTGTGCCCTTTGGGGTTCTATGAATTCAACCGTATGCCTCAGGGTGTTACTAATGCTCCAGGTACTTTCCAACGATTGATGGAGAAATGTATGGGCAGTCTTAATCTGAAGGAAGTACTGGTGTTTTTGGATGACATCATTGTATTTTCAAGTACTCTAGAGGAACATGAGACTAGGCTTTTACATGTCCTCCAACAGTTGAGAGAAAATGGCTTAAAACTTTCCCCAACAAAATGTAGTTTCTTCCAAAGCTCAGTGCGTTATTTAGGGCACATTGTTTCTATCAAAGGAGTAGAGACTGACCCAGAGAAAGTTAGTGCTCTCCGCAGTTGGCCAAGACCTCAAACTCTCACTGAGCTTAAGTCCTTCCTAGGCTTCGCAGGATATTATCGCCATTTCGTACAGGACTATTCTAAAATAGTCAAGCCCCTGAATGACCTTACCAAGGGTTACCCACCACAAAGAAAAGGAAGGATAACAACAACTTGTCATTGGGGGTACTTCAACCCTAAAACACCTTTTGATGACAGGTGGACATCTGCTTGCCAGGAAGCATTCGAGGCAGTCATAGACAAACTTACTTCCTCACCGGTACTTGGATCTGCTAATCCAAAATTACCTTATATCCTCCACACAGAAGCAAGCACATCTGGCTTAGAGGCGGCATTATATCAGGAACAGGACGGTGAGATGCGAGTCATTGCCTATGCTAGTAGAGGTCTCTCGCCCAGTGAAAAACGATATCCAGCCCATAAGCAGGAATTTCTATCTCTGAAGTGGTCCATTGCAGAGAAATACCGAGACTATCTTTACGGAAACCAATTCACAGTTGTAACGGTTAATAACCCACTAAAGTACGTCTTGAAATCAGCCAAACTTGATGCTGCCAGTTATCGTTGGCTGGCTGCTCTTTCCACCTTTGATTTTAACATCAAGTATCGTGCTGGAAGAGGCAACCAAGATGCCGATAGCCTCTCTAGGCGACCCCATGACACTTTGACTGATGACCCTGTTTCTCTGAAGGAAATAGAGCAAATTAAACAATTTGTTTCTCACCACCTGGCTTCATCTAGTGATCAGTCAGAGCTATCAGTTGACACAATCAATGCCTTATGTCACCGCCATCTTTTAAGTGAAGCTGAAAACACCCTGCCTTCCATCACCCTGGTGGAATCTCTTGCGCTCTTCATGCCGATGCAGTACCCGACATGTACGAAGAAGGGAAAGCACTAGGCTGTCCCACCATACCTACCTTTAGTGAGACAGAGCTCCAACAACATCAGAGGTCTGACCCAGATATTGGCCATATTGTCAACCTGTTAGAAAATGGGGTCCTGATTCATTGGAACTTAACTTACTGTCCAAAGAATTAAAACGGTTGCAACTGAGAGATGGTCTACTCTGTAGAACTCGCCAATACGAGGATGACATCACATACCAATTTGTTGTCCCAAAGTCCTTAAGATCTACCATTCACATGTCCCTTTATGACGAAATGGGGCATATGGGTCTGGAAAGAACTGTTGACTTGGTCAGGTCCAGATTTTATTGGCCTAAGATGGTTTCCGATGTAGAGAGAAAAATCAAGACATGTGGCCATTGTGTCCGGAGAAAAACACCATCCGAGAAATCAGCACCTCTTGTGAATATCCAAACAGCTCGTCCCATGGGACTGGTATGCATGGATTATTTATCCTTGGAACCGGATAGTCATAATACCAAAGACATCTTGGTTATACCAGATCATTTTAGCAAGTATGCTGTTGCCATACCAACAAAAGATCAGAAGGCTACAACAGTTGCAAAACGTCTTTGGGAGCAGTATTTGGTTCATTATGGGTTCCCAGAGCGTTTGCTTGGTGACCAAGGAAGGGATTTCGAGTCACGTCTCATTAAAGAGCTCTGCGCCTTATCTGGTATCACCAAAGTGCGCCCAACTGCTTATCACCCAAGTGGAAATCCGGTTGAGAGGTCCAATCGTATTCTTCTTAGTATGTTAGGAACCTTAAGAGAAAAAGAGAAAAGTCACTGGCGTGACTATGTAAAACCTTAATGGTTATACCTCACGCTTATAACTGCACCAAGAATGAAGTCACTGGATTCAGCCCGTATGAGTTGATGTTTGGCCGTCAGCCTAGGCTACCAGTGGGCATTGCATTCTGCTTGCCTGTTAAAGATGGTACCCGTCAGTCTCACTTCCAGTATGTGAGAAATCTGAAAGCACGTCGTGAGGAGAGTTATCAAATTGCCACCAAGAATTCTCAAAAGGTTGCTGAACGAAACAGACGCCGGTTTGACAAGGCAGTAAGGGAGTCAACTTTAGAGAAAGGTGATCAAGTGTTGGTGAGAAATGTGTGGTTACGGAACAAACACAAGCTTGCGGATAAGTGGGAACCCACTGTGTACAAAGTTCTGAACAGAAAGGGAGACCTACCAGTATATACAGTGCAACCCATTAACGGGGATGGTCCCGTCCGAACCCTACACAGGGATCTCTTACTTCCTTGTGGTGACTTGTCCGAGCTAGAGGAAGATGAACCGTCCGAACGAAAGGTCCATCGGCAAAGAACTAGGCGTAGTCAACCTCAGCTTCTTGAGGAGCATTCGGAATCTGAAGATGATTCATCTTTCTGTCCTTCCCAGTTGTCAAGTCAAGTCAAGTCAGATTTATTTATATAGCGCTTTTTACAATGGAGCAGTGTCTCAAAGCAACTTTACAAGTTTAGAATATCTCCTAATAACTACGTCCAATCCCAAATTGAGCAAGCCTAGGGCGACAGTGGCAAGGAAAAACTCCCTAGTTCTAGGAAGAAACCTTGGGAGGACCAAGACTCAAAAAGGGACCCAACCTCCTTGGGCGGCGTCATTCCAGAGGAAAGGTTCGTTCAAGTTTATGAAATTCCAAAAAGACAGCAGCCTACTGTAATGGCAGTAACGGATGGTGAAAGTTTACCAACCATGTCAATGGCTTATTCATCCTTCCAGCCCCAGGATGAGTCTCCTATGGAGCATTCTACTATCCTGACAGCAGACCTTTCTGTTGAAACACCTCATGAGATAGGTGAAGGAGGAAAGCCAAAACATATAAATGAGCGACCCCTAAATGAGAATGACATAACCTCACCGGATACGATAACGTTAATTCCAGCTGCTACTGAAGGAAACGATGATGTATTATCTATTAATTTTGAGGATCCTAGAGATGGGGAAACTGTTGATGAAGTTGAACGAAATTCTGAGCTGAACAGTACACCCACCCAAGGAATGGCTGAGGAGGAGAGGGAAAGTGAAATAAGTGGTCTCACACGTAAATCTGAGAGAGTACGGCGACCACCAGATCGCCTCCACTACCCTCAGATTGGGAAAACATTGATCTCCTTTGCACAGAGCCTTTTGGAGAACTTCAATCAAGCACTTAGTACCATTGGTGACTAAGGTATCCCTCCTATTAGGTCCTTTAAATTGGATCATGGGGTCAGCGCATGAAGGGACTCATGCAGAGTCAAGGGGGGAGGGTGTAACCCATATGAAATATGGAGCTACTAAAACCTCAAGTCATTTAAGAGGTGTAATTATTTGTTGTACCCAAAAGGGGCGCAGTAGTAGAAAAAGCCGTTACCTTTGTTCCTTTTTGGCTTGAGAGATTTTTACAACGTGCTGCAGACCAGCTGAGCAATATTCGGTACAAAAAAACGACATAATGGTTCTAAATATTGCATTTTAGCATATATTAGAGCTAATAAACTGTTTTTATAACCAGAATTCCAGCTGTGAACGTGAGGGAGGCAGTTTTCTGTCAAGTAATAAGTGTTTGAAACTCCGGTGAGTGAAACTACAAGTTTCTGTTCGTATAGCCTAGCTATTCGCTGTAAAGGGAGAGTACATTTTACTTTTCATACACTTTATATTAGAAATGGAAAGAATAAAAAACCAATCGGAGTTATAAGAATGTTCTTTAGTGCTTGTGAAAATGCTGTAAAAGTATAGCTACGCTAATCGCTAGTGGTGCTAATTGCTAGTTAGTGGCTGGTTAGTGAATAGAATTACTAATAGCGTGGTGGAGCCTTAAAGGCACAGTGCACATGTTTGGTTAAATCATTTTAGTTGGTTAGATTGATACATCTTAATAATTTACAGCATAACTGTGCTATGATTTAATATATTTTGGTTATCAGAATGTACATATTAATAATTAATTAATTAATCTTAGAGTTAGTGATGTTTCAGTTCATATTCATGTTAAAAAGGGAAATTAGACATGTTACAGCTAAAAAGTGGGAAAAGAAAAGTAATTCATTAGTCAGTGCTAAAATACCAATACTGGAGCAATGTATGATGGATCCTTACATGTTAAATGTCAGTGTCGTTGTAATGTATGAATGTTAATTAATCATTTGTAGTCAAGGTTGTCATTAGTTTTGTACGTGGTTATAAGATGTTTTGAAATTTAGACAGAACCTAAGGTCTCATCTTAGGGACAAAAAGAATATGAGCATTCATTGTTCTGCACTATCTGTGTGATTTTTTTTTCTTAGAGACACCGAAAGACTCGAGGCTTGTGATGGCGAGCCCGCCTGTAACTGCTGATGGGTCAAAAAGGCCGGTGGTGGCCTACCCTTAAGACAGTTACAAGAGACAAACCGGATTTTATCAGAGTTTTTGCCTAGCATCAGTTACGTGCCTTTGCAAAAGTATTTGGCCCCCCCTTTGAACTTTTTCAACCTTTTTGCCACATTTCAGGCTTTAAAACAGAAGATATGCAATTGGTAATTTTTTGTGAAGAATCAACAACAATTGGACACAATCGTGAAGTGGAACGAAATTTATGGGTATTTTACACTTTTTTCGAAATAAAAAACTGAAAGTGGGGCGTGCAAACTTATTCAGTTCCCTTGCGTTATCCTTTTGCCTGCGATACAGCTGCAAGTCCTGGGGTATGTCTCTAGCCAGTTTTGCCACATCGAGAGAATTAAATTTTTGCCCATTCTTCTTTCTTTCAAAACAGCTCGGCTCAGTGAGGTTGGATGGCGATCGTTTGTGAACAGCATTCTTTCAGGCTCTTTCCACAAATTCCGATGGATTCAGGTCTGGACTTGACTTGTCCATCTAACACGTGGATAGGTTTATTTGTGAACCACTCCATTGTAGATTTTGCTTCATGTTTTTGGATCATTGTCTTGTTGGAAGGATAAATCTCTGTTCTCAGTCTCCAGGTCTTTTGCAGACTTCCAAAAAGGTTTTTTTTCCCGAATTGTCCGTCTTTGGCCCTCATTTCGCTCTTTGTTCTAGCAAGCCTCCTGTCTACTCCCCATCAATTTAACCATCTTTCCTGTCCCTGCTGAGACAAACAGGCCGAAACAAATGCCTGCCACCACCAAGTTTGACAGTGTGGATTGGTGCGTCAGGGAGATGAGCTGTGTTGTTTTCATGCCAAACAAAAATGAAAGAAAGTTTGCTTGTGGGCCAAAAGTTCCGTCTGACCAGAGCACCTTCTTCCACATGTTTGGTGTGTCTCCCATGTGGCTTGTTGGCAAACTTTTTAATGGATATCTTTTGAGAAATGGCTTTCTTCGTCACTCTTCCATAAAGGCCAGATTTGTGCAGTGTAGGATTGTTATCCTATGGACAGATCCCCACTCATCTGTAGATCTTCTACAGTTCTCAGAGTGATCATTGGCCTCTTGGCCTGCATTTCTGATCATCTTCTCCTTGTTTGAGCTGAAAGTTTAGAGGAACGGCTTGGTTCTTGGTAGATTTGCAGTGTCTGATACTCCTTCCATTTCAATATGATCGCTTGCACAATGCTCCTTGAGATGTTTAAAGCTTGGGAAATCTTTTTGTATCCAAATCCGGCTTTAAACTTCTCCACAACAATATCTCGGACCTGCCTGGTGTGTTCCTTGGTCTTCATGATGCTCTCTGTGGTTTAAACAGAACTCTGAGACTATCACAGAGCATGTACATTTATACGGAGACTTGATTACACACAGGTGGATTCTATTTATCATCATCAGTCATTTAGGTCAACATTGGATCATTCAGAGATCCTCACTGAACTGCTGGAGTGAGTTTGCTGCACTGAAAGTAAAGGGGCCGAATAATTTTGCACGCCCCACTTTTCAGTTTTTTATTTCTAAAAAAAGTTTAAAATATCCAGTAAATTTCGTTCCACTTCACGATTGTGTCCCACTTGTTGTTGATTCTTCACAAAAAATTACATTTTCATATCTTGTTTGAAGCCTGAAATGTGGCAAAGGGTTGAAAAGTTCAAGGGGGCTGAATACTTTTGCAAGGCACTGTAAGAACTTATTCACACTAATTACTGTACCCGGGTAGAATAGCCATAGGAAACACCTTTAATATACATTCAAGGGCTTGAACTGAACTTTGGAATCCATACCTCTCTAAATACAAGAAGTGGCATTGAATTGAATATCTCTTGCACTTAACATAATTTTATTTTTAAGAGCTCTATTTTATTTCTAAGTTTTATGCAGAGCTGTATATGTTAATTCATTGCTTGTGTAGCAATAAATGTGGTAATTGTTCAACTTCACCTCCTCTTCATTTCAAGGTGTACCGCTTTTTGAACCTAGTTTAGTGTCAGTGCCCTTTTTGTCATTAGTAAGCTTAGGCATAGGAAATAGACGGTAGGAACAGGAAGTAGAAGACAGGAAGAGGAATTAGAAGATATGAATCAAAAGTAGAAGATGTAGGAAATAGACAGTAGGAATAGTAAGTAGAAGATAGGAAGTGTAATATAGTAAGTAGAAGACTGGAAATAGAAGATAGGAAAAGGAAGTAGAAGACAGGAAGTAGGATAGGAAGTCGACGATAGGAAGTAGAAGATGGGAAAAGAAAGTAGAAGATATGAAGTACAAGATGATAAGTGGAAGGAGAAGATAGGAGATAGTAGGAAAAAGAAGTAGAAGATAGGAATAGGAAGTAGATGATAGGAAGTGGAAGAAAAGAATAAAAAGAAGATAAGATTAGGAAGTAGAAAATATGAGTGGAAGTCAAAGATGGGACGTAGAATATATGAAGTAGACTGTAGGAATAGGAAGTAGAATATAGGGGAAAAAAGTAGAAGATATGAAAGAAAAGTAGAAATGGGAAGAAGACAGGAAGGACAAGATAGAAGTAGAAGTTAGGAATTGGAACACAGAGTAGAAGATATTAAGTGGAAGAAAGGAATAGAATGCAGAACATATGAGGCAGCAGATAGAAATAGGAATTAGATGAAAGGAATGGAAAGTAGAAGATAGGAAGTACAAGATTTGAAGTTTAAGATCGGAAGCAGAAGATAGGAAGTAGATGATAGGAATAGGAAGCAGAAGATTTAAAGTAGAAAATAGGAAGTGGAAGTAGTATATAGGAAGCAGAGGATATGAAGTAGATGAAAAGAATAGGAAGTCGGAGACAGTAAGGTGAAGATAGGACAGAAAATAGGAATAGAAAGTAGAATAAAGGAATAAGAAGAAGATAGGTGGTAGAAGATAGGAATATTAAGTAGACAGGAAAAAAGTAGAAGATAGGAAGTTGAAGATATGAAGTAGATTATAGGAATAAGAAGTAGAAGATACGAATAGGGAGTAGACAATACGAAGAGGAAGTAGAAGATAAGAAGAAAACAATAGGAAGTTGAAGATACAAAGCAGATGATAGCAATAGGAAGTAGAAGATAGTAATAAGAAATAGAAGACTTGCCTCAAGAATTGTCTGCAAAAATATGACCAAAAACAGTAATTCTAAAAGCAGACAAATAGAACCAAATTACACAATTAATTTTATGATTAATATTATAGAAGAAAGGCATAGGAAGTAGAATAAAGGAAGTGTAGAAAATAGATGGTAAGAATAGGAAGAAGAAGATAGGAAGTAGAAGATAATAATCAAAAGTAGAAGATACAGTGGAGCAAAAAAGTATTTAGTCAGCCACTGACTGTGCAAGTTCTCCTACTTAGAAAGATGAGAGAGGTCTGTAATTTTCATCATAGCTACACTTCAACTATGAGAGACAAAATGAGGGGAAAAAAATCCAGGAAATTGTAGGATTTTTAAAGAATTTAATTGTAAATCATGATGGAAATTAAGTATTTGGTCAATAACAAACGTTCAACTCAATACTTTGTAACATAACCTTTGTTGGCAATGACAGAGGTCAAACATTTCCTGTAAGTCTGCACCAGGTTGGCACACACTGTAGCTGGTATTTTGGCCCATTCCTCCATGCAGATCTCCTTTAGCGCAGTGATGTTTTGGGGCTGTCGCTGGGCAACACGGACTTTCAACTCCCAGACTGGCTAGGCCACTCCAGGACCTTGAAATGCTTTTTACGGAGCCACTCCTTTGTTGCCCGAACGGTGTGTTTGAGATCATTGTCATGCTGGAAGACCCAGCCACGTTCCATCTTCAATGCTCTCACTGATGGAAGGAAGTTTTGGCTTAGAAGCTCACGGTACATGGCCCCATTCATTCTTCCCTTAACACAGATCAGTCGTCAAGTGGGATTTTTGCTCACTGTACTTCTGATCATTTTGACCCCATGGGATGAGATCTTGCATGAGCCCCAGATCGAGGGAGATTATCAATGGTCTTGTATGTCTTCCATTTTCTTACAATTGCTCCCACAGCTGATTTATTCACACTAATCTGCTTGCCTATTGTAGATTCACTCTTCCCAGCCTGCTGCAGGTTTACAATTTTCTTCCTGGTGTCCTTCGACAGTTCTTTGGTCTTGGCCATGGTTGAGTTTGGAGTCTGACTGTTTGAGGCTGTGGACAGGTGTCTTTTATGGAGATAACGAGGTCAAACAGGTGCCATTAATACAGGTAACGAGTGGAGGACAGACCTTCTTAAAGAAGAAGTTACAGGTCTGTGAGAGCCAGAAATCTTGCTTGTTTGTGGGTGACCAAATACTTATTTTCAACCATGATTTACAATTAAATTACAATGTGATTTCCCTTTTTTGTCTCTCATAGTTGAAGTGTACTTATGATGAAAATTACAGACCTCTCATCTTTCTAAGTAGGAGAACTTGCACAATCAGTGGCTGACTAAATACTTTTTTGCCCCACTGTAGGTGTAGGAAATAGATGGTAGGAACAAGAAGTAGAAGATAGCAAATGGAATATAGTAAGTAGAAGACTAGAAATAGAAGATAGGAAAAGGAAGTAGAAGACAGGAAGTAGGATAGGAAGTAGACGATAGGGAGCAGAAGATGGGAAAAGGAAGTAGAAGATAGGAGATAGTAGATAGGAAAAGGAAGTAGCAGATAGGACATATAAAATAGGAAGTAGATGACAGGAAGTGGAAGAAAGGAACAAAAAGAAGATGGGAAGTAGACGATAGGAATAGGATATAGAAGGTAGGAATAGGAAGTAGAAAATCTGAAGTATTAGATAGCAATAGGAGGTTGTAGATAGGAAGTAGAGGATAATACGTAGTAGATAGGAATAGGAAGAGGAAGTAGAATATATGAAGTAGAAGGTAGGATATGAATGGAAAGAAGAAGATAGGAAGGACACGATAGAAATAGGAAGTAGAAGTTAGCAATTAGAACACAGGAAGTAGAAGATATTACGTGGAAGTAGATGAAAGGAATGGGAAGTAGAAGATAGCAGTAGGAAGTAGGCTACAAGATTTGAAGTTGAAGATAGGAGTAGAAGATAATAATAGCAGATTTGCATAACGACTGATACCAGCACCATTACATAATCCTGTGTGAATAGACACATGGCCATTGTCATTAATGGATATGGTAATCTGCATATTAAACGGATCATTGGTCCCATTATGTAATGTTATGTTGCTGGTATCAGTTGTTATGCAAATGTGCTGTGTATAAGATTGGGGAAGTTTTGCTGTTATGGTTCGCCATATAAAAAGGATGACGTAGCATATTAAAACAAAATATAAATGGGTTGGGACCCAATTGCAGTTAGCTCCAGTTGGTAATTATAACTAAAATATAATTAATTAAATAAACAGAAAATAAAACAAATATGTAAATGATAAATAATACTAAATTAAAGAAACTGCATGCCGTAAGCGTAAGGTGCTGTAATTCACAGCACGCTTACGGCGTGTCTCCGTTGCGCAACAGTGCCTCGAGTCTGCGCATGTGCAGCGTGCAGAACCCGATCAGAGCTTCCACGAAAGCGAGAGTGCTCAACCGTGACTCAAACGCGGCCGCGGGAGCATGCGATCGCGGGAAAAAAAAAAGGAAAAAGTGAAGAGGACGGGTGAAGCACTCTACATCCTCTTCTGACATGCGATCGGGGATTAATTCACCCGATCGCGGTGAAGGGGGGGCGACGGTGTGAGAAAGACGGCTGGGATGAAGGAACAGAGCTGCAGGTGCAGCTCGGTAAAAGTAAGAAATAATAAATAACAAAAATGCTGACCCTACCCTATCTAGGGCCCTAATGTTACCGAGCTGCCTCCTAGAAGCCCCTGTCTGATGGACTTAATTCGCCCAGAACGTACCTTTATCCCTATAAAATAATTAACAAATAAAAGAACTAAAAAAAACGTCTAAATGATGCCAGAGAGCAGGCAGCAGCGAAAGCGTGTGTGCCTTCTAAATGCCAAACGCGGCCAAGGAGTGATCCCGAACACTACCCCCCCAAAGGGCATCATCCCGACGACCCTAGTATCCCCTAGTATGAGACAGGCTAGGGGATACTAGTATCCCCTAGTATCCCCTAGCCTGTCTCACCCGCTCAGGGTTAAGGGTGTGGCGCACAGCGAGGCGCCAGAAGGTCGGAGCGGCCTTGAAACAGGGGCTGAAGGGGAGGAGAAGGCGGACAGTAGCCGGTCCAATGCCCATAGTGGGCTTGGAGACCAGCCTATTAGCCACGAGGACCATACTGAGCGCTGGAGGCTGAAGAGGCGCAGTCCAGCGGCTCAAAGACAGAGCTCGAGACCGGTGCCTCAGGGGCGAAGCTCAGAGGCTCAGGGGCGAAACTCGGCCCAGGCGGCTCGGGGGCGAGACATGGCCCAGCGAGGGCCGCCAAAAAGGTGGGAGTGAGTCGTCTGGCCGGACGAGCCAAGGGAAGCACCCGCGGCCGCAAGAGAGTGACGGGGACGACCACGGAGTGCTCTACAGCGGCAGTAGGTGGCACTGGAGGCGGCCTAGACCGAGGCGCGGGGACCGGGACCACCAATTGCGGCGCAAGAGTCGTATTTGTAACCGTGGCACGGGGATTGGGGCCGAGGATCGCGGCGCAGGAATCGGTCTAGACCGAGACACAGGGGTCGGCAGCCACGACCGATGCGCGGCATGCCCAAACGTGGAGCTTAGACGCTCCGACATGGTGTTTAGGGGCGTGATGAGCTCCCGTACGGGGCTTGGCGGTGCCAAATGTCCAACTGTGGAGCCTTTCTGCTCAAACACAGGACCAACGTGCGTGGCGAGCCCAGGTACAGGGCTAGGAGGCTCAGGCACAGGGTCTGACTGCCCAGGTGCGGAGCTTGAGTGCGTGGCAAGCGCAGGTCCAGAGCTGGGGGGCACTGAGTGCTCATTTCTAGGGCTTAACAGCCCAGCACGCTCTTGAACGGGGCTAGCAGGCGCTATATGCCCCTCCATGGCGCTGAAGTGCTCAAACACGGGGCTAGGAGGCGCAATCGGCTCCTGTACGGGGCTGAGCGGTGCTAAATGCCTCGCCGTGGAGCTTACTTGCTCAAACCCAGGGCTTACGTGCGTGACGAGCCCAGGTGAAGGGCTAGGGGGCGCCAAACGCTCAGGCACGAAGTCTAACTGTCCAGGTGCAGAGCATACATGCGTGGCGAACCCATGTTCAGAACTAGGGGGTGCCAAATGCTCACTTTCAGAGCTAGTGGGTGCGGTCTGTTCTTGAACTGGGCTGGGCGGCGCTAAATGCCCAGGCATTGAGCTATCATGCTCGAATGCGGGGCTTGGAGGCACGATAAACCCTTGTACAAGTCTGCTGGGGATAGAGTGCTCCAAGATGACCGCCCCCAGAACCACCCACTCCGGCACGGGGATTCGCTCGACAGGGGTATACATATCGAGTGGTTCCTCCGGCCGGGCTCAAGGAAAAATTTTAATCTCCCCCGTGGGCAAGCAGACACCCCACAAGGAGCAGGTAACAGGTGGACCGTGGGGACGGTCCTTCCTGACGAGAGGGTTGGGTCGGACGGGGGGATTGTATGTTGGTCCCTTAGAATGAGGCGGGGCCAACAACCCCAGCAAAAACCTGGCAGGTGCTCAGCGTTTGCGGCGGTGAGGGCGGGGTGGTTCTGGAGGGCTACGATGGTTCAGAGGACTCATGATTCGGCCGTAGTCATCAGATGGCCCCCCAGAAGCCAGCTGATAAAAGTAAGAAATAATAAATAACAAAAATGCTGACCCTACCCTATCTAGGGCCCTAACGTTACCGAGCTGCCTCCTAGCAGCCCCCGTCTGAGGGACTTAATTCCTCCAGAACGTACCTTTATCCCTATAAAATAATTAACAAATAAAAGAATTAAAAAAACGTTTAAATAATGCCAGAGAGCAGGCAGCAGTGAAAGCGTGTGCCTTCTAAACGCCGGGTGCATCTACAAGTCACGTGAGCGAGGGCGAGGCAGTGGCAGTGAGTGAGTCCCTAATGTGTGCTTATAAGGACTCACCCACAGGTGTTGCCACTTACCTATTAAAAGCCCGGGAATGCTGCTGCAGCTCACGTCGTCAAACTGGGACGACAACTGGCCAAACGCGGCCAAGGACTGATCCCTAACATTTGCAACTAGCTGAGACTGAAGAAATCACTTAGATGAGTGACGAAATGTTTCTCTCACAGAACCTTATGTCCAGATGAACAGATTCAACTTTTTGGATATTCTTACCTGGATTATTGAGTATGCATCAAGACATTTTGACTCAATTTTATCGAAGATTGCCTTAAACTCGTAAGGCAATATGAACAAACAGCACATAAGATGGCTGACTACAGGAACCACCTGAGATTCAGCCTCAGATGCGGACTGAATGGGATCACTCCTAAGAGTCTGCAAATGAAATCTTTGGTAAAGGGCCACTACACTAACAAGATCCTCCAGAAGGCACAGAACTAGCTGCTGAATGAACTGCTGCTGAGGCAAACCAACTTTACCATTGATGTCTTGAAAGTCAGAGAGGAAGACATCCAACAGAGACTTACATCATGTCCAGATGAGACCACCTTCCAGTGTGTGATCATCTTCACAGAAAAGGCTCGGTTAGCACAACATGAAAAGTCTAAAACTAGGCAGCAGAAAAAGTTTGATGTTCTTGCTGCATGCCAGAGACACCTGTGGACAGATGACACTCTCAAAACCGGAGGAAATACACAGCCTGTGGATGTGGACAAGTGGGTGAAGAACTTGTCTGACAGACAACTCACCCAGGCGGAGAAAGACATCTTTGCTAAGGGGCTGAATTTTGCTGTGACCCCTAGGCAAATACCACTAGTGGAACTGATTACAGCCATGGAAACAGCAATCTGCAACAACAACATTGTGGACATGGAAGCAGAACAACTGCGAATGAAAGTTTCAGCCTGCCTTAGCAATGCAAAGCCACCGCCGTTTAACATCAGCACAGAGGAGAGGAATGCACTCACGACTCTCAGTAAGGATAATGACATCATCCTTCCAGCACTGTTTTATTAAACCAGACAGACTATCATGAGAAATTAAGACTCTTCTTAGAGACACTAACACTTATGAGCCTCTGAAACAAGATCCTGGTACAGGTAGTCCTCGATTTACAACGCAGATCCGTTCCTAGGTGGCGTTGTAAACCGATTTTCGGTGTAAGTCGGAACACACGTACATACTGTACGTAAATAACATACTGTAAGCACTTATCCTATCCTAACACCTATCCTAACACAGTAATTGTCACGCCGCACCTGCACACCTGCTCACCACGCCCACCTTCACACACCTTCCACCGCATTCCCTCACCTTCTCTCCGCTTCTCTCTCCTCCTCTGTTCAACACAAGCACCTGCCTCTCATTTCTAGCATGTTCCACCTGCCCTATATAAACCGTCCTTCTGCACTCTCACATCGCTCTGTCTCGTGGGTTCTTCCCCGTCACAAGCCCTCACTCTATCACGTCCCAAATGTGACCGCGTTCTACCAAATCGATTGTCTTACCTTGTCTATCCTAGACTAACCTATCTCTCATCCGGGTCGCCTATCTCCATAGTTCCTATATCGCTCACCTACCTCTATTCTCTATTCACGGTCTCGCCGTCGTCCGCTCGTCATTTCAAGTCATTCGTATTCCTTTCTTGGTATTCCGTATTTGCTATTGTAAGTTCAGTTTTGTTTTCTTAATAAACACCACGCTGAGTTCAGTTTGACTCTCCCTGCGTGTGCTTCCTGAAACTTACAGCCAGCATGACAGTAATTATCAAAAAACGAGCCGCGTAATCGTGTATTCTTCCGCCGTGCACAAAAAAACACGAAGTTCGCGTTATGACGTTTATGACGCAAAACCACTTAAGTCGAAACAAGGCTTTATACAGTAAATAGGAAAGATGTGTCGTAACCATGAAACGTCGTAACTCGAGACCGTCGTAACCCGAGGACTACTTGTAGTGGGTACAAGAAAAAGGTGATAGAAGTTTTTAGAACAAGACAATGCTATTGACCGCCCTCTGTAAAACAGATTATACCCAGGGGTGGCTACACCTAGTCTGTATGGTTTACCTAAGATACATAAACAGGATGTGCCATTACGGCCCATTGTGTGTATGATCAACTCAGTGACCTACAACATCGCTAAGTTTCTGGCATTGATCCTCAACCTCTTGGTAGGCAACATGGATAATCACATCCAGAACACCACAGTTTTTGTGGATAAGGTAAGGGACAACATTATGGAGACATGAAACAATGGTATTGTTTTATGTCATATCTCTCTTTACCTGTGTTCCAGTTGCTGAGGCAGTAGAGGTAGTCCGAATGAAACTACAGGATGACCCAACTTTCAGCAATAGGACCACCCTGAACTTGGACCAGGTGTGTTTGCTTCTGGAGCTGTGTCTTCAATCCACCTATTTCACATACAGAGAGCAGTACTGTAGGCAGAAACATGGATGCGCCATGGGTTTCCCTGTTTCACCTATTGTGGCCAACCTGTATATGGAATAAGTGGAAAAGAAGGCATTAAGATCCTATTCAGGAACATCATCCAGCCATTGGTTCAGATATGTGGACGACACCAGGGTTAAAATGAAATCTCAGGAAGTACCACATTTTACCGACCACATCAACTCCGTGGACAAACACATTAAGTTCACCAGAGATGTGAAGAATGACAGGTTATCCTTCTTGGATTGTGAGGTTGTTACTGTAAGCCAACACATACAGATCAGTACTTAAGGTTTGACTCTCATCATCCACTGAAGCACAAACTAGCAGACAGCATCCCCACTGACACAGCGGCCAAGGATGGAGAGAAATCTTACATTAAGCAGGCCCTGAGCAAATGTGGTTATCCGAACTGGGCCTTTGTTAAAGCTGGTAAGACACCCAAACAGTGATTAGCAGATCGACGAAAGGAGAACAACAACTGCAGTCTAAGCGTAAACCAGTGGTGATTCCATATGTGGCAGGAACATCAGAAAAATTGAGATGCATATTTTCCAAACACTGCGTCTCGGTGGCTTTCAAACCCCAAAACATGCTACTCCAGAAACTGGTCCAGGGATCGGGTCCCCCAGCATAGAGTAATATAGTGTACATTGTTAAGTGCCGGGAGGATTGCCAGGAATTGTACATCGGGGAAACCAAAGAGCCACTGGTTAAACGGATGGCACAACATAGAAGACCTTCCTCATCAGACCAGGACTTTGCAGCTTACACCCACCTACAGGCCACTGGCCACTCTGTCAAGGATGGAGACATACAGATCCTTGATAGGGAGGAACAATGGTTTGCACGCGGAGTAAAAGAAACCATTTTTGTAAAAAGGGAACGCCCATCCCTGAACCAAAGAAGATTGGAAGTAGAAGATAGGAATAAGGCGTTGAAGATAGGAAGTTGAAGACAGGAAGTAGAAAACAGGAATAGGTAGCAGAAGCTATAACGTAGACGATAGGAAGTCGAAGATATGAAGTAGATGATAGGAACAAGAAGTAGAAGATAGGAGTAGGAAGAAGAACATAGGAAGTAGAAGATAGCAATAAGAAGTAGAAGATAAGAAGTAAAATGTAGTAAGTAGAAGGAGATAGGAATAGGAAGTAGAAGACAGGAAGAAGAAGATAGGAATAGGAAGTTGGAGACAGGAAGTAGAAGATCGGAATAGAAAGTAGTAAACATGAAGCAGAGAATATGAAGTACACCAAACAAATAGGAAGTCGACAATAGTAAGGTGAAGATAAGAAGTAGGAGGTAGAAGATATGAATAGTTAGTAGGAATTAAAAGTATAAAAAGAGACGAACAAGATAGAAATAGTAAGATGACAATAGGAATAAAATGTAGAAGGTAGGAATGGGATGAAGAACATAGGAAGTAGAAGACATGAATAGCAATTTGAAGATAGGAAATAGAAGATAGGAATCGGAAGTAGTAGAGACAACATAAAATGTAGGCAGTAGAGGATAGGAAGCAGAAGATAGGAATAGTAAGTAGAAGATGGGAATAGAAAGGAGAAGTTAGGAAGTAGTAGATAGGAATAGGACGTTGAAGATGAGAAGGAGAAGATATGAAGTTGAAGATGGGAATAGGAAGTAGATGGTGAGAAGCAGAAGATAGGAACATGAAGTAGAAGACAAGAATTAGAAAATAAAAGTAAGTAGAAGATTGGAAGTGCAAGATAGGAATAGGAAGTAGACGATAGGAAGTAGAAGAAATTAATAGGAAGTAGAAGATAGAAAAAACAAGATATAAAGTGGCAGATCGGAATATGAATTACAAGATAGCAATTGAAAGAAAAGATAGAAAGTAGAAGATAGGAATCGGAAGATAGTAATAGGAGGACGAAGATTGGAAGTAGAAGATAGGACATGGAAGATAGGAAGTAGAAGATAGAAGAGAGGAATAAGAAGCTGAAGACAGGAAGTAGAAGATAGGAATAGGAAGTAGATGATAGGAAGTAGAAGATAGGAAGACGATGATAGAAAGCAAAACATAGGCGTAGGAAGTAGAAGATAAATAGTAGAAGATGGTAATAGGATGTAGAAGATAGGATGTAGAAAATAGGAATACGAAATAGACAAAATGAAGTAGATGATAGGAATAAGAAGTATTAGATAGGGCGTAGAAGATAGGAATAGGAAGATAGTAATAGGAGGACGAAGATTGGAAGTAGAAGATAGGAAGTAGAAGATAGCAAGCATAAGATAGAAATAGCAAGTAGAAGATAGGAAGTAGAAAGTAGAAGATAAATAGTAGAAGATGATAATAGGATATAGAAGATACTACGTAGCAAATAACAATAGGAAGTAGAAAATAGGTATACGAAATAGACAATATGAAGTAGATGACAGGAATAAGAAGTATTAGATAGGGCGTAGAAGATGGGACGTAGTAGATAGGAATAGGAAGACAAAAATAAGAATGTAGGAAGTCGAAGATAACAATAGGAATAGGAATAGTTAAGATAGGAAGTTGACAGTATGAAGTAGAAAATATGAGTAGGAAGTAGAAGATAGTAATAGGAAGCAAAGGATTTGAAACAGATGAAAGGAATAGGAAGTTGAAGATAGGAAGGTGAAGATAGAAAGTATAAGATAAAGAGAACATAGGAAGTCATAGATAAGAATAGGAAGTAGAAGATAAGAAGTTGATAGTATGAAGTAGAAAATATGAATAGGAAGAAGATAGAAAGAAGAAGATAGGAACAAAGTTGAAGATATGAAGAAGAAGCTAGGAATCGGAAGTAGTAGACAGGAAGTAGATGATATGATCTAGAAGATTAGGAAGTAGCAGATAGAAAGTAGCAGACAGAAATAAGATGTAGAAACTATAAAGAAGACGATAAGAATAGGAAGTAGTAGATAGGAAGCAGGGGATATGAAGTAGACTAAAGGAATAGGAAGTCGAAGATAGGAAGGTGAAAATAGGAAGTAGAAGAAAGGAAGTAGAATAGAGGAATAGTAAGTAGAAGATAGAAATAGGAATTAGAAGATAGGAGGTAGAACATGGGAAGAAGAATATAGGAATTAGAAGTAGAAGATATGAAATAGAAGATGATTGGAATAGGAAGAAAAAAAAAAATAGAAGGTAGGAATAGGACGAAGAAGATAGGTGGTAGAATAAAGGAATAAGAAGTTGAAGATAAGAAATAGAAGATTGGAAAAAATATATAAGCAGTAGATAGGAAGCAGAGGATATGAAGTAGACAAAAGAAGTAGGAAGTCGAACAATAGAAGGTGAAGGTAAGAAGTAGAAGAAAGGAAGTAGAAAATAGGAAGAAGAAGACAGGAAGAAGATAGGAATAGGAAGTTGGAGATAGGAAGTAGAAGATCGGCAGAGGATATGAAGTACATGAAATGAATAGGAAGTCGACAATAGAAAGGTGAAAATAAGAAGTAGGAGGTAGAAGATATGAACAGTTAGTAGACAATAAGAATCAGAAGTATAAAATGTGATTAACAAAATAGGAATAGTAAGACGACAATAGGAATAAGAAGTAGAATGTAGGAATGGGATGAAGAACATAGGAAGTAGAAGATAGGAATAGCAAGTTGAAGATAGGAAATAAAAGACAAGAATAGGAAGTAGTAGAGGTGACAAAATGTAGGCAGTAGAGGATTGGAAGCAGAATATTGGAATAGGAAGTAGAAGATAGGATGTAGAAGATAGGAATAGAAAGTAGATGGTCACAAGCAGAAGATCATGAAGTAGAAGACAGGAATTAGAAAATAGGAAAAGTAAGTAGAAGATTGGAAGAAGAAGATGGGAATAGGAAGTAGATGGTCACAAGCAGAAGATAGGAACACGAAGTAGAGGACAGGAATTAGAAAATAGGAAAAGTAAGTAGAAGATTGGAAGTGTAAGATAGGAAGAAGAAGAAGAGAGCAACAAAAAGCAGGTGATAGGAAGTAGAATAAATTAATAGGAAGCAGAAGATAGGAATTAGAAGATAGAAAAAACAAGATATAAAATAGAAGATTGGAATATGAATTACAAGATAGCAATTGAAAGAAAAGATAGAGAGTAGATGATAGGAATAGGTAGAAGGAGATAGAGTATAGAGAAGGTAGCAGATAGGAATTGGAAGATAGGAATAGGAAGACGAAGATTAGAAGCAGAAGATATGACGTCGAAGATAAGAAGTAGAAGACAGAAACAGCAAGTAGAAGACAGGAAGTAGCAGACAGAAAAAGCAAGTAGAAGGTAGTAATAAGAAGATAAAATAGAAATAGATAGTAGAAGAAAGCATGTAGAAAATAGAAATAGGAAGTAGAAGGTAAGCAGAAGAAGAAGATAGGAAGTGGAAGAGAGGAATACGAAGTAGAACATCGGAAACAAAAGATAGCAAATAGAATAAAGGAATAATAAGAAGAAGCTAGGAACTAGAAGATAGGAAATAGAAGATATACATAGGAAGTAGAAGCTATTAAGAAGAAGACAGGAATAGGAAGTAGTAGATTTGCAAACAAAAATATAAATTTTACTAAATGCACATTTAAATACACAATTAAAGTCAGTAGCTGTTACAATAGAAGGACAATTAAAAACTGAAAGAAGCAGCTCTAGTTTGTTGTATATCAGAATTACGTTCCTCCCACAGATGGAACATTGTGTCACCCCCTGAGGGAGGAGTTATAGAGTTTGATGGCTACAGGTAGGAATGACCTTCTATGGCGATCTATGGTGCATTTTGGTGGGATGAGCCTCATGCTGAATGTGTTCCTGTGTCTCATCACCTCATTGTAAAGTGGGTGGTTTCCATTGTCCATAATGGCCTGCAGCTTAGACAATGTCCTTCTCTCAGATACAGCTGTCAGCAAGTCCAACTCCACTCCCAAAAAGTCACCGGCTTTGTTGATCAGTTTGTTGAGTCTGTTGGCGTCTGCCACAATCAGCCTGCTGCCCCAGCATGCAACAGCGTAGAAAGTAGCACTCGCCACCTCATAACAGATCCTGAGTATAGTCTGACAGATGTTGAAGGGCCTCAGGCGCCTCAGAAAATAGAGACGACTTTGGCCCTTCCTATAGAGGGTGTCAGTGTTCTTAGCCCAGTCCAACTTGTTGTCAGTGTGCACACCCAGATATTTATAGTTCTCCACAGGGTCCACACTGACCCCCTTAATGGTCACAGGGGTCATTGATGCCTTGTCCTTCCTCAGATCTACCACCAGTTCTTTTGTCTTCATCACACTGAGCTGCAGATATTTCAGCTCACACCATGTGACAGAGTCCTTCACTATTGTCCTGTACTCATCGTCATCACCCTTACTGATACATCCAACTATTGTAGAGTCATCAGAAAACTTCTGAAGATGGCAGGTCTCTGTGCAGTAGCTGAAGTTTGTGGTGTACAGGATGAAAAGGAAGGGAGAGAGGACAGTTCCCTGTGGGGAACCAATGTTGTTAGAAGATGATAGGAAGTAAAAGATAGGAAGTAGGAAAAAGGAATCGACAGTTGAAGATAAGTAGAAGATCGGACATAAGAAATAGGAATAGAAAGTAGAAAATGGTAAGTAGAAAATAGGAGTTTGGAGTACAAGATAGGTAGTAGAAGCGGAAGATTGGAAGTAGAAGGTAGGAAGTGGAAGAAAATATAGGAAAAGGATGAAGAATATAGGAAGTAGAAGAAAGGAAGTAGATAATAGGAAGAAGAAGATAGGAAAAAGAAGTAGAAGGTAGGAAGTAGAAGATAGGAAAAAGAAGTAGAAGGTAGGAAGTAAAAGCTAGTAAGAATATGATAGGAAGTAAAATTTAGCAATAGGAGATAGGAAGTAGAAGCTTGAAATTGGAAGTCGGTGATAGGACGTAGAAATTAGAAATAGGAATGCAAGTAGAAGGTAGGAATAGGAAATAGAAGAAATGAAGTAGAAGATAGGAATAGGAAGTAGAAGACATGAAGTAGAAGATAGGAAAATTAAGTAGAAGGTAGGAGAGAAAGATAGGAATAGGAAGAAAAACAATAATTGTAAGTCGATGATAGAAAGTAGAACATAGGACGTAGAAGATAGGTATAGGAAGAAGACGATAGGAACTAAAAGACAGGGAGGAGACGGTAGGAATAGGAAGTTGAAGATGGTAAGTTTTAGACAGGAATACGAAGTAGAAGTAGGATGTAGAAGGTAGCAATAGGAAGTTGAAGATAGGAATAATAAGTAGAAGATAAGAATGAAAAGTAGAAAATAGGAAATAGAAGACAGGAAAAGGAAGTATATAATAGGAGGTAGAAAGTAGTAATAGGAAGTAGAATAAAGGAATAGAAAGAAGAAAATGGTAAGTAGAAGATACAGTGGGGCAAAAAAGTATTTAGTCAGCCACTGATTGTGCAAGTACTACTTAAAAAGATGAGAGAGGTCTGTAATTTTCATCATAGTTACACAGAGAAAACGAAAAAGAAATCCAGGTTGTGTAAATACATCTGCTGATGCCTAAGGATACATCATCAGTGATGTTCCTGGAGTCATTGGGGTCTTTCAACATCATACACCCTCCTCCAGGTGACCCAGCCGGGGTTGATCAGACCCCTGCTTGTGTCCAGATGGCTAACTAGCTACCATGACTCCATGGTTCTCCTCTCTTGAGCCACAACCATCTTGAGGCCCTCACTGCTGCTTCTGTGATATTGCGGATGGCTTTCCTCTTTCGCTGACCCACGATGCCTAGATTACTTAAGGCTCTGACCAAAGAACGGGCTGCAAACCCCCTACATCCGACTTCCACTGGGAGGCACCTCGCTCTCCATCCAGCCTGCTGACAGTCGCTGACCAGTCCCACGTACTTGGAGAGCTTTCTCTCAAAAGCTTCTTCCAAGCGTTCTTCCCATGGGACTGTCAGCACCAGTAGCACGACTTGTTTGGTTGACTCAGAGAAATAATGCGGTGAGGCTCGGCTTTCCAAATTTCAGCCCAGGTCACTTTTCTCTCAACAGCGGTCTCCCATCTTGTCCAAGCCCCTTGTTGCCTCATCCCCACTGCCCTGCACGATCTCATCTTCTCCACATCTACTCTCACCTCTTCTTGAACAAGGCACCGCATCTCCTTCCCTCTGATGTTCAATCGGGGAGTTGTAAATGATCCTAACCAACATCGACCTCTTGTGACCACTCCCACCAAGCTCTTATGGCGCAGCCTTGCCTCAACCTCTTGTACAGCCTTTTCCGCCCTCCACTTCCGGCCCGTCCTCACTTGGACTCCAGCTTTGGCAACCTTCGGATCACTAGATTCCCTGTACTGCACCACTTCTCTAGTTTTTGTAACCTTGAATTCCTCTTCCAAGGATTTAAAGGGCAGCTGTAACTTATTACTGCGCCCATAGTGTGTGATGCTTGTCAGGCTCTTTGGTAACCCAAGCCATCTCCGGAGGTAGTTGCTCACTTTCCTTTCTAAGGTCACAACTGTAGAGATTGGGACGGCATAGACAAGGAGTGGCCACAGGATTCTAGGAAGGATGCCATGCTGATAAATCCAGGCTTTGAACTTCCCCGGTAGACCAGACTTGTCCACGGATTTCAGCCAGCCATCTAACTCAGCGCACGTTGACTGAATAGATGTTGTATCTCTCAGGGAGCTGTCAAATACCTTGCCCAAACTCTTGACTGACTTCTCTGTGATTGTTGGAATGGCTGTACCTGAAATACTAAACCAGAACCTGTCCTCCACCCTTCCTTTCCTCAGCACCATAGACCTTGATTTGGCTGGTTTAAAACGCATCCTGGCCCACTCTATCCGCTTCTCCAGTTCTTTCAGAATCCACCGACAGCCAGGGACTGATTCTGTCATGACTATAAGGTCATCCATGAATGCCCTGATAGGTGGCTGCCGTTGTCCAGAATTTGTTCAAGGACCTCTGCACTCTTGCTCAGCAGACTTAATAAGCAGATTCATGGCCAGAGAGAACAGTATCACAGAGATTGTACACCCTGTAATGATGACCTCCACCTTATGCCAACTAGATGTAATTGATCCTGAAGCGACCCTCATCCTGAAATTGTTGTAATAGTCAGCGATAAGGTTTCTGCACCTGCTAGGAACATGATGTTTTATCAAAGTAAGCTGGACTAAATTATGAGGAATAGAGCCATATGCATTTGCCAAGTCAAGCCATAACACTGCCAGGTTGCCTTCGTTCTCTCTGGCCTCCCGAATTAGCTGTGTCACCACACCAGTATGCTCCACACACCCTGGCATTCCTGGAATGCCACCTTTCTGGACTCATGTGTCCATATAAGTGTATTACCAGGTAGGTGCACAGCCTCTTGGAAATGGAACTAAAGAAGATCTTTGCCTCAACGCACAGGAAAGAGATGATGCAGAACTGCTCTAGCTGGCTAGAATTCTCCTCCTTTGGGACCCATATCCCCTCGGCCACTCGCCATTGGTCTGGAATCATCCCCTTTCTCCAGAAGACTCGCAGTATCTTTCACAGACACAGTAGGAGTTTGGGACAGTGCTTGTACACTTTATATGAAGTGCCACTTGGTCCTGGAGCAGAACTCACCCTAGCTTTCTGGACGATCTCTCGAACTTCCTTCAACTGCAACTCCGTCATGTCTAACTGCACTTCCGGTTCCGGGGGATTAATAAGGATGTTACTCTCCAGCTCTCTTCCCGGATCGCTATACATCTGCTTGAGATGTTGGTCAATTTCATCCTGTGAGGAGGCAAGCTTTCAGCTGCGCTTCTGCCCTAGCAGATCTTTAGGTTGGCGACAAAGGCCGTTTGTTTGCGTGCCCTCTCATGCCGCCGCCTCCTATGCCACTCTGCCCGGCGGAGAACCCTGATCTTGTTCCGTAAGATACGCATTAACTGAGCTAGGCCAATACGTTTCTCTTCTCCTGCCCTCTTATACTGGGACTTCAGCGCTTTCATCTCCTTCCTGATGTTATGGATCTTCTCCGCTCTGTTTTTTTGAGTAATATGTTCCAGCACTTTTTTTCTCCTCCTCATCAAACCGCTCAGCTGCAATGCTGACAACGATGGTAGTCATGGCTTGGAGTTTCCGGTCAGCCTCTCCTTTCGCCACAGCCTCCAGAATTTTGTCAACATCGTCATCAAACTGCTTCCACTCTGAAATCATGGTAGCTGCAGGCCATTTAATCCGCCTCCGTTCCGACTCGGTGCTTGGGGGATTAGTCGATAGCACTTGGAGGTTCCGGGCACTATGGGGTGCATTTCATGCATTTTTAATTGTGGTGATGTCACTCGTTCAGAATAAGTCTCTTTAAGACATGATTTTGCAGATGCGTCTCAGCCTAACTGAGAAAGTACAAAATGTTCTTTGGCCTTGAAAGTGTTCACCAGTTTTGCGAAGTGTGGGTATGTGTGTGCGTAAGATTTTTTTATACAGAGACTTGCTCTAAACTCCAGTAACTTGGGCTATTTCACATGTTCATGTGTATAATTACTCAATCTTTTGTAATTTGATTAATAAGCAAATTTATTCCAAGTGATCCTTTATTCTGTAAGTGCATATGATGAATAACTATATTTTTGACGTTAAAGTGTTAGTTTAAAGCTTTTACATGGTCACAGAGATTGATCATGATCTGGATTTAATATAATTATGTAAGAATTGAATACAATTTATATGTAGAAATAGAAATTTGATGCTGAAACTAAAATCTGGGCTAAAGGTCGAAAAATCTGGGCTAAAGGTTATGATGACTGAGAGGAGGGAGAGAAGGGTGGAATAAGGGTGGGGCGCCTGGGCAGCAGGTGTTCTAAAAGTTGGCAAAATGATGACATAATGTTTGACCTTGACTGAGTTGTATATAAGGGCCAGAGATTTGTGGCTCTTCGGCTTCTTCGCACCTCTGCTGTGGTGTGAGGATGTCCTTTATTGCTTGCAATAAAATTGTCTGCTTCTCCACTGAAACTTTATCAGCATGCATTCTGTCAAAAAAACACGACATTGTGTTATAAAGTTAACTGAAATTGAAGTAGTTTGTGTACTGTAGTTAGCCCACAGCCTCATCTCCGGCCAGTTAACGTTACAACTCCAGTTAGCTACAAAAGCAGCGCCATCCTTAATCCGGCCAGACGCTTTGGCAATTTGATGTGTAGCTAGGCAATGTTACCTCAGATTGCTAATTAACACATTCCGTTTAAGGAAATGCCAAGTGTACTACACACAGTCATATTTATCATTTCATCCGTCAAATGGCCTAATGCAAACAGGAAGATAAGTGGCTTTTTAATATGTTTAACTGGTTCATTTTGAGACACGTGTTTGTTACTTGTGACCAACTGAAAATGACTAAATAAGACAATGCACGCAACCATTTGGAACACTTTGCTGAAAGAATAGATTTCTCAAAATGATGTCACAAAATTTGGTAGTCAATGTTTGTTTACATGATATAATCATTTACTACCTATGTTGTTGTTTCCATTTAATGGTTTTATCTGTATTTTGTCTTTTACAGGTTCGAGATAATTACTAAGCTATAAACTACAACATCCTAGTCATGGTAACTAATAGTTAACATAATATTTCTAATATTTGTCATTTGTTAAATGTTGTATGTTGTAATGCTGTATATTCTCCTCTTTTTAGGTTTATAAATGTGGCAGTAAAAATATTCACTAGCTGGTTTAGCTTTATTTATCATTGCAGTAGACTGCTCAAGAGAAACTATATCATAGTAAAACTGTAACCAATGCTGTGAGAGTCTCGGATTGGAATTAAACCAATTGTGAGTAAGTCTTTATAGCAGCGGTTAGACTGGCAAATATGTCGTCGTCTTTGGGCAAATCTGAAGGTCAAAAGGCTGTCATCACCTCATAAACAATGGATTTTTGCAAATAGAAATTGCAGGCCTGTCATAAAACTGAAACTTGAAAGAACCTTCTTACACAGATGTTGGAGAGTCAAGACCCAATGGCCTGCTCTGTTCCAGTCAAATGATGTAAGTAAACCAAATCTTGTTTTGGTTTATTTTTTGTTGTTTTGCATGTGGAATTATAGTAGTAACATAAATACACAAATTACTGTATTTTTTTAAGCCTCTGCAAAGTTCTTGTTGCTGCTGGACCACATTTTCAGTTAAGCTGATGCAGATCTTCAGAAAAGGAAGAGTGGAAGAGGCATCTTACAAACACACACGGTTTGTGTAAATGCATACAATATTATTGTTGTTGTAAAATTTTTGTACATGGCAGTTTATTTAATTATAAAGTAATCAAATTGGCATACTTTTTGGTTAAATCTTATTAGCCCAGCCCAGAGCAGGGGCAGCAGGAGCAGCTCAAAGTACAAATCATTTTGGGAGTTATTTTGAGTCATTTTTCTTTGCTGCACCTTTACACTGGATCTTCCCCTACCTGCCAAATCCCGCTTCAACCCCTGCTGGTATGTAATGATGGTGGTTAGACATATTGCTGATGTTGAAATGGCATCTCAACGTTCATCCTTAAAAGAAAACTGTCTAAAGGCATAAATGTGTAGCTTAATGAAGCTCTATAGGTTTTCAAAGGGACTCTGATAACCTGCCAGGACATCAAAGTATCAAAGATGTTTAAAAAATGATCATAGTCGCATGTTCATCCTATTTGTCGGCTTTTCTTATTTGTAGCTTAACAAAACCTATAGAGTTTTTTAAGCTACACATTTATGACTTTACACATCCATTTTCTTGCACGGATGAACATTGAGATGCCATTTCAATATAAACAACAAGTATTCTAACTACAGACCATATACTAGTAGAGTTCCCCAGGGCTCAGTCCTAGGGTTCTCGTCTGTTCCTCATTTATATATTACCCCTTGGTCAGATTATCTGCAGCCATGGTCTTAATTATCATTGTTATGCCCATGACTCCGATCTAAGTAACCACCAAAACGACCTCCAATCTCCCACCCTCGAATTTGTGACCTCAGACACTGGATGCAAGCTAACTTTCTGAAACTGAATACAGACAAAACTGAAGGTTAGCTCATTGGCCTAAAGTCTATACTATCGAAACTCTCAGATCTCACCCTTAACTTTGGCTGTAAAATCGTCTCATATTGTATGTAACTTGGGTGTACTCTGACTTTTCTCTGTCCTCTGAACCTCCTGTCATTGCCCTGGGAAAAACATTTTTTCCACCTCTGTAATATTGCATGTCTCTGCCCTGAGCTTTCACTTAGTCTGCTGATAGTGGTCTTCTGTCAGTGCCTAATTTCAGATTGGTCACTGCTGGTGGCAGAACATTCAGCATCAGTGCACCCAAGCTATGGAACTCGCTACCACAAAGTCTTCGGCTCTGCTCTTTGTCGTCTTTTAAAACTCTTAACTTATGTTTTCTCTCTACTATTCTTCTTCTTCTTTGTCCTAAGTGCCCCTACCCTGTAGAGCGACCATAGGTAGTAGAAAGGCGCTATATAAATTTATTTCTACTGCCTGCACAGATTTAGAATCTAACTAATGGATAAATCAAAGACTTATCAGTTACATCTAATCAAGGCAATTAATTGGTAACATCGACTTTTGACTGCAACCCTTGCACAGACTTCTTCGAGTTGTCAATGATAATCTGAGTGCATGTTTCACTCCATGTCAGTGTTGTGTGTTTGTATTTGTGTTCAGGCCTCTGCTGTTGGTGATGTGAAGAAGGACATTGAGTGCACAGCCATGGAGATTTACACGATTCAAAGTGATGGTAATGAGGATGATGCTGAGCCACAGGACCCTGGCATTGTGGCATAGGACATTAAGATGCTCAGCAGTCATGGAAGTGTAGCTTTTGCATTCATCATGGTTTTTGGTCTTGGCTTTCCGGACAACTTGAAATACTCGTTCAAGTTTGTTCAGAAGATCCTAATAAACTTGGATGGACACAAGCTGAACACACACATTCAAAAGCTCAAAATAAAGATGTTTTCTTTGAATGGACCAGTATGGCAGCTAAGGTTAAATATTCACCAAAAAATGCATTGTCTGTTGGTTTTTTTAATTAGGTGTGATCATACTGATATTTGAAATAAGATTTTAAAGGAGTTTTTCCAGTGTTAAGTCTTGACTAGGGGTAGGGTGGGATGAGATGTTGGTATTAGGATATTAAAACCCATTACATGATTCAGGTAGATATTTATATTGCCTAATTTTCCTTGTCAATGAATGGCTGAGATCACTTTGTTTGAGATTTTAGCTAATGGTGGTAAATAGCCAAGCAACTGTTGTTTTTCACTAAACACTGACTGTTAAGCCTCAGCTAATCATGTTGATATTACATATTATTGTATCAGTTGAATTAAATTGATGGGATGTTCAAATTGTGACCTCTAGTCCATTGTCTTATCTACTTCTGAAGTAAGTTCAATTTCAAAAGTGAGTGATGTACTCTTATTCAGTTGTTGTGGTTTGAGTTGGGACAACACATTAAAAGCTGCCCTCAATTTAACTGTTTTCATCCAGCAAATTACTTATTTTTAAGTGAACAGCTGGTTCCTCAGAAGAGGAATGTGAAGTCCTTTATTAAGAAAAAAAAAAAAAAGACGAATGTTTTCTAGGTGTTATTGTGTATGAATAGTGTTTCTCTGCAGAACGTAGTGTCCCTATTGAATTTCTAGTATCGTCACTTTTTTGAAAGGGTTTTACTGTAATAATTCAGAAAAAACATTATAAAATAATGGTTTCTCTCTGCAGAATTTCTAGTATCGTCACTTTATTGAAAGGGTTTTACTGTAATAATTCAGAAAAAACCTTAAAAATAATGTTTTTTCTCTGCAGAATTTTTAATGAAAATTTCTGTAAATTTATAGTTTTTTCGCTGAATTTGAATTAGGATATTTGACCTTAATTTTGCGTTTTTTGTTTGGCAGCCATTGCTGCCAGTCATTTGACCGTTTTTTACGAATTATTATTATTTTTTTTACAGTGCAGTTATACAACAGTGTAAACACAAAAAATGCATACAAACATAAAAACAATGTTACATAATGTAGAAAACAATATTTATCAACACAGTAATAGTACTAACTAAATGAAGTACACATAGTAAATAGAAACACTGCATAACAATGTGAACACTAAGAGAACAGTTCTTAGAGTGGAATGCTACCAAATTTTCAGTGCATAATGAAATAGCTGAGATGATTTAAAATGGTCAGTCACAGGGATTTGGTATAAAATGCTGAATTTTATAGAAAGTAAGAGTCAAAATTAATGTGTTGAAAGGGACTAGACGCCCACCTCTAAAAGCTCCCTCACAGAAAGTAAAGTCTAAAATGTGTTGTAATCATTTATTCTCTGCTCATGGAGGAAAGAATATTTAAAGAATTTAATTAAACTTTTTTTTTCCCTTTAGATTAAATTTTTCCCTTAATAAACATTACATATTAAAAAACTCAGATGTCGGATCACTGATGATATTTGGATGAAACAGTTTCATTTGTGTTGTAGTCACACCAGCTGATATAGCTATTTTATTTATTATCCAAAACCATCAATGAACCAACACGTGTCTGAGTTTTTTAAATACATAATGTTGATGATGGGAAAAACAGTGGAGAGGTTGAAATAAGTTCTCATTGGGGACTATTGTGCCTTATAACCCCTGCATGTTCCCCTCTGCCATTAAAAAACAGTTTAAGCCCAAACTTTAACACCAAACTACCATAAAACAATGTGTCAGGACATTGTACATCAGGCAGCACATATATTAAGCATAATATAACTGGAGCTCGTGCTTTAACGTGAGATATTGGCACGAGTTGTGCTGCAGTTGTAGATCAAAGATCAGAACACCCGTGCCAATATCTCACATTAAAGCACGATCTCGAGTGTGTTACTGCGATTACACCACAGTTCTTTTACTGTTACTGTTAGATTTTAAGATAAAGAGCACCGAAGAAAACAATTTGTTCGTCAGCCTTCCTGAGGTAAAAATAGTTCCATTCTATCGTACCTACCCCCACTGCTAAGCCATTCAGTCATTAAAGTCAAGGACAGAATTACCAAATAACTGTTCGTTATACAGGGACAATAACACAAATATATCAATTGGTAAATTTTAATTAATTAAAAATAATGTTATATTTACATTCAGGAAATAAAATGGGTTGGGTTTATAAGGCAGGCTGTTACTAAGATCCACTGTTTACCGACTGAAGCAAATCGGAGTGAGATTCCGGTGTTCTAAGCAAAGTCTAGGATCCAGTTTGATTAGTGATTAGAAATTAGTATGATGAAGCTCTTAATGTTAAATGTTATCAGTCAGAAATGTAAGGGCAGAGTTACAGAGCATCAGCAGCTTCTCTGGGTTAAAGAGCTGGACTTACAGATAACAGACCTTCAGATGAATGAAGCTCCGATCATGGTGTTTAATGAAAGACTCTGAGTTTAACTCCAGCAAACGACGTCTTTGTGAGGGATGAAGCTGATTCGGCATTTTTGTTGATGGGGACTAAAACTGATCTTCAGTCTCGTTGCTCTTTCAGTCGAGCTGTGAATCCATTAAGAGCCGGGACGTTTGATTTAAAGTTACTGACTTCGTTTTGCTTTTTCCAGCTTCCAAATCCTAAAGGTGATAACTTGGTTGGTCATTAATAGCTTCATCTTCCAAATTTAAATCGTTTTCCAAAACCAATAGATTTTATAAAACTAATTATAGCTTCATTTCGGCTGTGTTTTACTCATTATAACTTCCCAAGAAATCACATTGTAGGATTTTTAAATTAATTTAATTGTAAAGTGTGGTGGAAAAAAAAATAAGTATTTGAACAGTAACAAAAGTTCAACTCAGGTATGGTGTTCTTGGGAGGCGACTCAGCATCCTTTTTCCTCCAGTGGAGTTTTTGTAAAACCTTTTCCAGCCTTAATGAGCATCAACCAACTCTTTCTGAGCTCCTCAGAAATCTCCTTTGTGTTCATGCCATGATACACTTCCACAAACATGTGTTGTGAAGAGCAGACTTTTTTTTTTTTTTGATAGCTCCCTGTTCTTTAAATAAAACAGGGTGCCCACTCACACCTGATTGTCATCCCATTGATTGACCTCTAATCTCACCTTCAAATTAACTGCTAATCCTAGAGGTTCACATACTTTTGCCACTCACTAATATGTAATATTGGATCATTTTCCTCAATAAAATAAATGGACCAAGTATAATATTCATTTGTCTCATTTGTTTAACCGTGTTCTCTTTATCTACTTTTTAGGACTTGTGTGAAAATCCTATGATGTTTTAGATCATATTTATGGAAGAAATATAGAAAATTCTAAAGGCTTCACAAACTTTTCCAGCCACACTGTAATTATATTTTTTTTTTTAACATTTCCCTTAAAAACAAACAAATGTCTGGTGTGTGTGTTCAGTTCAGGTCTCAGATTCAGAGTCCAGTACAGCCTGTGTTCAAATAGCCAAAGTTAACCTGGAGTCATTTCATCATTTTGGGAAGGAGGCTGGCAAGGTGTCTGTTCACCTGTGTCTTGATGGTCAGTCTGGCATGATGACGACTTTTGTTAATGAAGGCCTTTATTAAAATATTTATACTCATTTAGTCTGGAAGTAAAGTATCACAAAGCCTTGACTACCTCTAGAAATAAAAAAAACAATTAAGACCAAAATACTGTATATCTATTTGTAATGAAACTTTGCATTTAGAATTTTTTTGAAAATAAAAACAATTGTACAGTACTATGCAAAAGTATTAGGCAGGGTGTGAAATAAAATGCTGTAAAGTAAGAACGGTTTTTACAATAGAAGTAGTAATAGTTTATTTGTGTCAATTAACAAAATGCAAAGTGAATGAACAAGAGAAATCTAATTCAAACCAATACTCGGTGTGACACCCTACGCCTTCAAAACAACATCAGTTCTTCCTTGGTACACTCACACAGTCTGGGATTTTTGTAGGATGTATAGTCAGGTGTATTATTAACCAATTATACCAAAACCGATGATAATAATTATCATTTAAACACCTTGCTGGCGTGTTTGGAGCGGGGTATGAATTTTTCACAGAAGGTTTCGCAGAAGAAAGGAAAATGGGTGTGTCTTAGTTTTTTTTTCTTCTTATGATTGAAAGGATAATAAAAGCAAGCATTGATCAACTGAGAATTTGGTCGACTGAGTTTCCTATCACCTCCCTTGGCCGCTTATGCGTACACTCCCACAGTCCAGCAGTGCCATCAGCAAAGAAGTGGCAGAAACCAGTGGGGCACTGACACACCCATTGACTGTTCTGAGAAGTCTGGTCAGAAGTGGTCTTCATGTAAGAATTGTGGCCAATATCACCAAGAACTATCTTCAGTGTAAAGAAGAAAAAAGGAGTCCTGGAAGTGAGGATATGGACACACCGGAGCTCTGATCTCAACATCATCGAGTATGTCTGGGATTACATGAAGAGACCGAAGGATCTGAGTAAGCCTACAGCCACAGAAGATCTGTGGTTAGTTCTCCAGGATGTCCTGGAACAACCTCCTTGCAAACTTCCTTCATAACCTGTGGGCGTGAGTGTACTTAGAAGAACTGAAGGCAAAGGGTGGTTACACCAAAGACTGATTTGATTTAGATTTCTCTTTTGTTCATTCACTTTGCATGTTGTTTAACTGACAAAAATAAAACTTGTTAAGGTTGTATTAATTTTTTTCCAAATTTAATATAGGGAAATTTATGTTATGTATGTATCAAGGTCCATCTTAACAGAAAAACATAAAAAAACACATTCATGAAAAATGTGTTTTTTTTTTTTTTTTTTTTTTTTTTTTTTTTTTTCTTGCAAATCCTTCAAAAGGACAAAGAAGCATGCAGTGAAAGTGTGAAAAACTTCAAGCTCATTCCACACTTTATTCCTATAGACTTTAATTTGAAAAAAAAAAAGTACAGTTATTTGTCATGGTGTTTTGGTCAGGAGAGAATAGAGAGAATAACTCTCGATGGTGCGTGTCCTCCCTATTCGCTCTGATTCACCTCTTCCCCAATATCCTTTCGGCCTCTCATATTCCGGCAACCCTCCCCTTTCACCTAACAGAAAACATAAAAACACAATTCATGAAAATGTGTTTTGTGCAAATCCTTCAAACAGGACAAAAGAAGCATTGCAGTGAAAGTGGTGAAAAACTTCAAGCTCATTCCACACTTTATTCCTATAGACTTAATTGAAAAAAAAAAAGTACAGTTTATTTGTCATGGTGTTTTTGGTCATGATAGACTAGCTAATAATATTACCTGAAAGTCTGCAGACAGCTAGGTCCCCGAATGCGCATGCTAACGTTACCCTGCAAAATAATAATAAAAACACAAAAGTTGTGTCAGGTGCTAACCTTCAGTACAGCTAAAAATGTATATGTAAATGTACCGTACATTAGCGTACTTAGGGTTTCTCTTTTGGAGCTGCTGTACAATCCAAGTTATGGGCAAGGGAAACTCTGACTAACATTATGCTACCAATAGAAACTAGCATAGCATTCGGTCTGAAAACTTCAATAAAGTTTTTATTATCACAAAAACGAATTAAAATGTTAAAATAACAATAATAACTTCAAAAATACTTACGAAACTACGATTCCAGCAACAGAACAGCAGCCGCTGTGAGGAGAATGAAGCTCTGCAGCAGCAGTAACTCCCTCTGTGGCTCAGCATCTCTCTCTCACTCGGACCATTAGCTAAGCTTGAAAGCTTAGTTAACAGAAAGTTAAGTCCTTTATCGTAAACTATGTTTATCTTTAAAACAGAATGTTTACCAATCCAGCTTAAGTGACTATATGAATTATTTAAAAACAATAACTAAGAAAACCGCTTTCCACACCAGCCGCAGTATCCGCCATGTTTGTTACCACAGTATGCTGATGAGATGGTTCTAACCAATAGCCAAACGGAGGGCATTGCGTCAGACGCTCCATGTTGTCTTTAGTTGGGGCCATTAGGTTTAAAGGTTGCAGTTCGTTGTGTGGACTTTAATGGTTTAAGCCGTTTTGAACTACTCTTCACAGTTTTGATTATGAATAGAATCATTTTATTTTTAATTAAAAAAATAAAAGCATACAGACAAAATAATTGTGACATACAAGCTATACGCAAGACAAATAAGCAAAATAAAAAAGACAAAAAAAAGTTAAACAACAACAAAAAAAACCCACAGAAATAATGGCAACAAACAGGCAGTACACAGGACAACCAAATGAGGTGAAAAGTAATGATGCCTTCAAGTGGTGTTGGAAATATCGTGTTTACGAGATGAGCGCACTAGTGATGGGAATTTCGGCTCTTTTGGCTCGGCTAACTAAAAAGAGCCGGCTCCTTCGGCTCACAAGTGGCTCTTTAGATTTTTTGTAGCTTAATTTATTACCAAATTATGTGTGAAATGAATTACTAATGTAAAAACACATAATATCCAATGTCTGTTATTATTAATATGTTTTTCTATTTATATACTCAATGGAACACAGTAAAATAAAATACAAAAACAAAGACCCATCTCAATTACAGGTCCAATCTGGTCGCAGGTCTCTGACTATGTGTATTATTTGTAAATTTGCAACTATATACATGGAAACAAGACATCATCAACCAAACATCACTCAACAAAATCTAAATAAAAATGTGCAAGAAAGAAAAAACAACATCCAGGTTACAGTTTTTAATGAAGATTGGCATTAAAAAAAAAACCCAAGGATCTCATCTTTGAGGGGTTGATCCTGCTTGTCCTTTCTGTTATGATCTGACCTGTTTTAGAAAAGATTCCCTCTGAGGGGATATTATATATATATAAAATATACGTTCACAAACGCTCTCCATCCAACCTCACTGAGCTCGAGTTGTTTTGCAAGGAAGAATGGGCAAAAATTTCATTCTCTCGATGTGCAAAACTGATAGAGACATACCCCAAGCAACTTGCAGCTGTAATCGCAGCAAAAGATGCCGCTACAAAGTATTAACACAAGGGGGCGAAATAATTTTGCACTCCCCACTTTTCAGTTTTTTATTTCTAAAAAAAGTTTAAAATATCCAATAAATTTTGTTCCACTTCACAATTGTGTCCCACTTGTTGTTGATATATATATATATAGTGCCTTGCAAAAGGCCTTGCAAAAGTATTCGGCCCCCTTGAACTTTTCAACCTTTTGCCACATTTCATGCTTTAAGCATAAAGATATGAAATTGTAATTTTTTGTGAACAATCAACAACAAGTGGGACACAATTGTTTGTGAACAGCAGCTCTTTCCACAGATTCTCGATTGGATTCAGGTCTGGACTTTGACTTGGCCATTCTAACACCTGGATGCGTTTATTTGTGAACCATTCCATTGTAGATTTTGCTTTATGTTTTGGATAATTGTCTCGTTGGAAGATAAATCTCCGTCCCAGTCTCAGGTCTTTTACAGACTCCAACAGATTTTCTTCCAGAATGGTCCTGTAGTTGGCTCCATCCATCTTCCCATCAATTTTATCCATCTTCCCTGTCCCTGCTGAAGAAAAGCAGGCCCAAACCATGATGCTGCCACCACCATGTTTGACAGTGGGGATGGTGCGTTCAGGGTGATGAGCTGTGTTGCTTTTACACCAAACATAACGTTTTGCATTCTGGCCAAAAAGTTCGTCTGACCAGAGCACCTTCTTCCACATGTTTGGTGTGTCTCCCAGGTGGCTTGTGGCAAACTTTTTATGGATATCTTTGAGAAATGGCTTTCTTCTTGCCACTCTTCCATAAAGGCCAGATTTGTGCAGTGTACGACTGATTGTTGTCCTATGGACAGAGTCTCCCACCTCAGCTGTAGATTTCTGCAGTTCATCCAGAGTGATCAT